>JAOUQZ010000010.1:17020888-17032659 GCA_028564935.1 Neosilurus hyrtlii | reverse complement strand
TATATATATACTGAATATTGATATATTGAATATTGAATTAGTGTGCAATCACAGATTTACAGATTGAGTTCTCTAGGTAAACCTCTGAATGTGAATGTTAAAATCGCTAAAATGCACACGACTGATCTGAGTGTCTGTCGCATTTAAACGAAAGGAATATAAATCATAAACTTCTTGTTTTAATCTGTTTTTCTTGTATATTCTTGTAGCTTATACAAAAAATGTTTGAATTGATGTGTGAACACAATGGGATTTATCATGTGTCCGTGTGGTTTGTAGTCTACTAAACTCTAATTATGCTAAAACTCCATAGTGCCACATTGTACTAAAACTCTGAAAAGAATTTAAAGAGATGATGATGTTACATGGCTCTTTTCTGCACCTGCCTGTGCTGGGAGCTCGTCTGCATCAATCCCAATTTAAAACTAAAAATAAAAAAATGTAAAACTCACTTTAGTGTCCTTTTCAAAAAATTTTTTTTAAATAAACAAACAAACAAACAAACAAACAAACAAACAAATAAACACAAATAAATAAATATATTGATTGATTGATTGATTCATTGATTGATTGCATAGGTGCCTGTTTACTATATACTTAAACAATTATGCACCTGTGTGTACGTACCTGTTCCGTCTCAGGGAATATTCTGCCACATCCACCTTGCTTTCAGAGTATAACTGTTAATTATCAATGTCCAAAGCATCTGCGCTCTAGACATAATATACATGAATGTCCTGATTTGATGTGTGTGATGTGTGTGCTGTGACTTACATGAATTCGAATGAAAACCTGTGTGTGTGTTTATGATATGAGTTGACCTGTTCTGTCTCAATTCGCAGTCTCCTGTAACGTGGCGGTATTTCATTACAACACCACTCAGGAGAGTGTCAACTGTTTTCACCTCCACTGCCCAACACTGCAAAGTTGTATAATCCACCAAAGTGCCGATGTGATCCTCTACAATGTTACCAAAGGTGAGTGCTCAAGTATTATAGTGATGTTTAGTGAAAAAAAAAATCAAAAAGCCTTCTTTTGTACACTGTATGGCCAACGGTTTGTGACCATCACACCTGTGTTTGCTGAACATCCGATTCCAGATTCAGTCCCTCTTTTCTGTTATAATATCCTGCACTCTTCTGGGAGGGTTTTCCATTAGATTTTGGAGCATGGTTGTGGGGATTTGTGTTCATTCAGTGACAACGGCTTCAGATAATAAAACCCTGGGCCCACTGGCATTCCAGTTCATCCCAGCGGTGGGTTGAGGTCAGGGCTATGGGCTGAAAACTTTGGTTCTTCTACACCAACCTTACTTTCATGGAGCTTTCTTTGTGTACAGGGATATTGCTATGCTGGAACAGGTTTGGACCTCTGAGTTCCACTCATTCATTCACTTGCCAAACCTCTTCATAATAAAAGGGTCACGTGTAAGCAGGAGCCTATCTCAGCTGACTCTGGGCGAATGTGGGATATAGCTCGCCAGCCCATCGAATTGCACTCGGAAATGCCCTCACCAACCCCCGGGGACCCAAAACTTTCTTGCTGTGGGACATACATGTCTAACCACCATGCCACCCCTCTTAGTTTCGGTGAAGGAATATTTTATAATGCAACAGCATACAGAGAGATAGATACTCCAACTGTGTGGAAACATTCCGCGAAAGAACCACACATGGCTGATGGTGACATGTGCACAAACCTTTGGGCATTACAGTGAAAAACAATCATTTACAGTGTTGGTTGGAAGTTTGTAAACCCTTTATACTATATTTCTGCATAGATATTATTTAAAATAGGGCTTCGAATGAAATCTAATGATTTTTTTAGACCATATTTTAGTTATGTAGAATTAATTCATCCATTCATTCTCTAAGCCACTAAATCCTAATTAGGGTCACGGGGAGGCTGGTGCCCATCTCAGCCGACTCTGGGCGAAGGCAGGGAACACCATGGACAGCTCGCCAGGCCATTGCAGGGCCAACATACACACACACACACACACACACACCTATTCACACCTAGGGGAGATTTGGAACAGCCAATTAGCCTAATGTTCATGTTTTTGTAACTGGAGGAAACCCACACAAGCACACGGAGAACATGCAAACCATACAGACACACCCGAGCCCAGGAATCGAACCCAGGTCTTCTTGCATCTTGCAGGTGGACGTGCTAACCACTGCGCCACCATGCAGTCCATTATTTAGAATTATTCATTGATTTTCTGAAGCGCTTAATCCTAATTAGGGTCACGGGGAGGCTGGCGCCCATCTTAGCCGACTCTGGGTGAGGGAAGAGTACACCCTGGGCAGCTCGCCAAACCATCGCAGGGCAGAAACACGCTGACGACAACCCAATGGCCTACTCTTTACGAACGACAGCAATGGTTCTTTTACATGCCTCTCACCACAGACAGTGAGAGACATGGCTGGCCTTTGATAACCTGGTCAGCTGCACTGGGGGGACAGCAGTGACAACTCGGTGATGGCGGGATAACTCCTGACCTTTGGATCAGCAAGCCAGCACCTTACCACCGGGCTTCCACTGGCCCTATGTAAAATAAATTTTTTAAATTATAAAGGGATCACAAACTTTCAGACACCACTGTAAAGCAGGTACAATGTTTTGCAATGTTGGTAAATAAAGTTAGGATTGCATGATGGCACAACGGATAGTGTTGCTGCCTCACTGATCCAGCATCCCTAGTTTCATCCTGAGCTGCTGGTTCTGGTCCTGGTTGCTGTTTGCTTGAAAATTGCCTATAGTGATTGTGCATGCCTGCCTTGGCATGAACTACTGTTTATTTATAGCATATGCTTACCTTGTTCTCCAGATCTGCAGGTACCATGACCAGAGTAAATCACATCATGAAAAGGTTATTCTAAATTGCCCTTAGGTGTAAATATGTGTGAGGCACTAAGGTATAGTGGTTAGCACTTTTGCCTCACAGCAAGAAGGTTTGGGGTTAGAGCCCCGTGCCTGGTGAGGGCATTTCTGTGTGGAGCTTGAATGTTCTCTTTGAGCTTGCGCGGGTTTTCTTCAGATGCCCCAGTTTCCTTTTACAGTCCAAAGACATGCACATTAGGCTAATTATGTGTGTGTCTTTGTTGGCCCTGCGATGGCAATGTGAGCAGTTCAGGCTGTTTCCCACCTTTGCAAGGCTGGGCTTCGGCCTACCCGCGAGTCCAAATAAGATACATAAATGTAAACTCACCAGTTACTGTTTTGGAAGATTTGTACACCTAATCTGTCCTGCAGTTATCCAGTCATCTAAACATGTGGCAGCTGTGGGGTATCATGCATTTGCAGGGTAACAGCTTCCGTTCATGTTCACATCAAACATATGAATTGGAGAAATGTGATCCCAGTGAGTGATCCTGGCATGGTTGTTGGTGCGAAAGGGTTGATTTGATTACTTCAGAAACTGTTGATTCCACATAGCAAGGTCTACAAAATTTGCACAAAATAGTGTGAAACACAAAAAAACATCCAGTGTCCAACAGTGTTGTGTTCAGAAATGGCATGTTTGTTCATTCATTCATTTGCTGAACTGCTCAATCCTACTCCGGTCGTGAGGAGACTGGAGCCTATTTTAGCCAAGTAGCCTAATGTGCATGTCTTTGAAGCACCTGGAGGAAACCTAGGCAAGCACAGGAAGAACGTGCAAATTTCACCCAGAAATGCCCTTGCCGAGCCCACTATGTCGCCCGTATTAATATGTTAGGAAAATAGCTAGACTGTTTCATGTTTACAGGCTACAACAACCCAAATATCCACACTTTACAACAGTCGTGAGCAGATTAGCATCTCAGAACAGAAAAATTATTAAACTCGAGGTAAATGGGCTACAAGAGCAGAAATGCACACTGGGTACCAGTCGTTTCTGACAAAACCAGGAATCTGATGAACAGTAGGCACTGGCTCACTGATGCTGAACAATTGAAGACTGGAAAAAGACCAGGCAGTGTTTTTAAGTCGGAGCTTGTGCTAATTCTAGCCACACATTCCTGTTCTTGCCTGACGTGAACAGAGAAGTAATTGGGAACACATATTTCTCATTCTACTTGATGTGAACTTTAACTGAAGCTCTTTACACATATTTGTATGATTTTATGTACTGTGTTGCTGCCATATGTTGCTGGCGTCCTGATAGAGTGTTCCTGGGTGTCGTATAGACTGTATGCATGGTGTTCTATGATGACCTGCTTGAAGCGTTTACTGTGAGAGAACATTGTAAAGTTGCCCTATGAACTGTTTGAAAGAGATCATATAATTCCAGTGTGAATGCTCCTGTTTGTGTTCTGCAGGCATGGACCCTGACCTGTTGATCTTTGAGAAATACTTCCCCACCAATGCCCAGGTGCTACCTCATCTGACCTCACTTAACACCTCCGACTTGTCTGGAACAGACAAACGTCAGTTCAACCGGCCTCACATGGAGCCCAGCAGCTCAGTCAATCCTACTATTCCTGCCACTAGCACAAAAACATTTTCCAGTGCACCAACATCCAGCTTTCCCATCTCAACTCCTCCCACGATCTCTGTTTCAACCCAGTATAACCATGACACACTTTCTGCTTTAGCAATGCAGAGATCCACAACCCAGGAACAGTCATCTGAACTCATTTCAACTCATTTTACTACCAATCCTTCAACAGACCCTACAATCACTACCACAACAGCATATCCACCTTCAAGGAGTACCATTCAACTCTTGTTCAGGCAAACAAGCTCAATGCCCCAACATCCATATACTTCCAGTACCACCTTAACACCTTTGCAGCTATCCAGTCAGCTCACATCAAGTTCAACATCCTCTTCCAAAGTACCTCTTCTTGGAACCACAGCAGCATATACTATCAGCCAAACCACAGAGTTCAAATTGGTATCCTATTTAGCCAGTAGTACAACCTTCAGTAGTGGTCACACCTCAACAGTCACACCTTTCCATTTGTCAGATACTCTGAAAGGTAGTACAGTAGAGGCTACAGCTGTACCTATACCCCTCATAAGTACTCTGGAAAGCAGTACAGTAGAGGATACAACCATGCCTATACCCCTCACAATTCCTCTCCAAAGTACAACAGAAGAGATTACAACCAAGCCTGTACCCCTGACAAGTACTCCGGAAAGTAATACAGAACAGACAACCACCATACCTGTACCACTCACAATTACACCGCTAAGTAGAACAGGAGAGATTACGACCATGCCTACACCCCTCACAAGGTCTCCAGAAAGTAGTACAGTACAGACTACATCCATACCTGTACCACTCACAACTACTTTGCAAAGTAGTACAGTAAAAACTGCAGTCATGCCTGTATCCTGCACAATTGCTCTGCAATATGGTAAAGGAGCGACCGCAACCTTGTCTGTCCCTCTCACAAGTACCCTGCAAAGAGATACAGGAAAAACTACAACCATGTTTGTCCCGTTTTCAAGTTCACCACAAAATAGTACAGGAGAGACTACAACCATGCCCGTACCTCTGTTAAGCATATCCCAAAGTAATACACAAGACACTGTAACCACACATGTCCTTCTCTCAGATACACCACAAAGTAGTAAAGGAGACTCCACAACAGAGCCTGTCCTTGTCTCAAGTATTCTACAAAGTAGTAAAGGAGAGACTACTGCCCACACTACACTTGCTATGGTTCAGCTAAGCTCTTCAAACTCATTCGTAACTTCAACTCCACGTACCCCAGTCAAAACCATGACTGGGTATGTAACTACAACTATGAGACCTCAAGTGATTAATAGCTTCACAACCACCTCTTTGTCCTATAACAAGGCCATAAATATGCAGTCAACATCTTCTCTAATGGAAAAAAAGATCACTCCCTCCTCAACAACAGATGGCCTTCCTCAAGTCAACATCAACTTGGCTACTGCTGACATTTCTCTGACCACTACCAAACCAACAACCTTAAACAGACTTCAGTCATTTCCAGCATCTTCAGAAACCAACTCTGGTCTAAAGACCTCACCAACACCACCTAGTCTCACAGAGGACAGCCAACCATACCCTAATGACACAAAAGGATACACCAACCACAATATCACGACAGGTAATAGCCCACAGCCTGTAAGTGATGGAGGACTGATGCAAGTGTGGCATCTGGCAGCCAACACTGTCCTGATAGCTTTGGCAACCTGTGCAGCTTTAGCTTGTGGTTGTTGTTGTTCAGTGTTGATGGCAGCGAGTTGGAGAGGAAGGAGGAGGAGGAAGGGGAGATACCACACTACACTAAGAGGCAAGAAGGGCTCCATGCGCCTCATCAAATATGTCTTTGTAAGGGAGAGCTCATGACTCAGGTTCTGACACTGTTGTCAGAGTTTTCCACAAATGCCACTTTTGTCCCGCATTGCCACATGATCACAGCTACTTTGAACAAAAGAAGTTTTGCAAAAATCCAGGACCCTCCCTACTTTAACTTGCATAAGAGCATGATCCATGAAGTTTTTGGAATGGGTGTACATTTGTTTTCTCTTCCAGATAAAATCAATATAGCCATTATTGATTTAAAAAAAAAAAAAGAAAAAAAAAGACCAAATGCAGTGAAAGCTTAAATGCTTCCAGGTATTGTAACTCTGTTACACTCTTCTTTATCTAGGACAATGTTGTGTATTACTTTATAAAATATCAGTCTGAAGAGCATATACCACATGTAATCTATTGTGTATTGTCAATAAATTCAACACTTTTAATAATCTAGTAAGCACAAACATCATTCATAAATAGACTATTATCTGAAACAAAACAAAAATATGAATTAAGGTGCACTACCCTGTTTTAGTTTAAATAACAAACTCAAGAAACCAAAACCAGCAAAGAAAACTTGATGTTCATGTTAAGTACTTTGATGGGTGCTTCCAAGCAAGACATGCAACAAGCTCAGTTTTGTTCTGGAAAGGCAGTTGGGTTTTAAGTGCTAGAAGCTGTTAAGTGTGGTTCAGTCACTTGGGCTTGCTCTGTTTTTTGCTCAAATGGAAAGAGCCGGAACTTTTTTTTTTCTAGGGAGTCAGTTTACCCTTTTCCCATAACCCACAGATCAGAGCAGAAACTAATGGTGCAACTGGGTATATTTACCCAACTTTGCTTGAAAGAATTCCTTTAACAAGGGTGTCTGTAGAAGTAGGGCATTTACTTTTACTGATCACGTTGTGCTGTTAGAGTACACAGAGTACTCGGAGTCATATTCATGGCATCGGAATGGTTTGCGGACCTTTGTATTTCACAATGAAGGTGAAAGATCCGATGAATTTGATGAGAGTTGGATGAATGAAAGACAATGAAGTAGTTTTCATATTCATTTTTTGAACTGCTTTATAGCCCGCCCTCGCTCAGAGTCGGCTGAGATGGGCACCAGCCTCCCCGTGAAAATAATTAGGATTAAACGGTTCAGAAAATGAATGATTGAATGAACTGTTTTAGACTTTATCAGGGTCGTAGGGAGGCTGGAGCCCATCCCAGCTGACCATGGCCAAAGTTGGGGTACACCCTGAACAGATCACCATACCATTGCAAGGCCAACACAGACACTAGACAGCCAGTTAGCCTAATATGCATGATTTTGCACTGTGAAACCAGAATAACAGGATGAAATCCATGCAGGCAGTGGGAGAACATTCAAACATCACACAAAAACGCCCTTGGCAAGCACATGGCCTTAAACCCAGGACATTCTTGCAGTGAGGCATCTTAATCTGTAAGCTCCTCACTACAGGATACAGGGGTCTCTTGGTGACAGTTTCCAAATGAAGGAAGAGTGCACTAAAACAGTGCCTTCTTGGACCAGGAGTAGTGGGGTGCCTCAAGGAACCCTACTCTGGCCTGTGGGACTGTCCCATCAACTTATTTTGAATTATGTGGCAAACGACAGTTAAAGGGAAAGATTGATTTAAGGTTGAAATTCGGCTAAATTTTTTTCAGCCAAGCTGACATATCTGAAGTGGTGTCTGATGTGTGCGTTCAAAGTTTCCCAGCAGTTCATTCTTTTTTTATTTTCTGTGAGGCTGAAGTACTAACCACGCGGCCGATGTGCCGCCCCACACTTTATTTTGAAAAACAAAAACATACAAAATATATAAATACAAGAAAAACCATGGTTTTATTTGTTGAGAAAAGAAAAGATGGTATGTACATTACCAAAAGCAGACAGGTATAATACACACAATGAACAATGTAGGTTATTGGCAGATCTAACTTCATATGCATCAAGCTTCTCAAAGATCTTCATTATATAGTGCATGACACTGATGGCTGGCAACTAGACAACACCCCCCCCTAGATATTTAGTAGTTTCTTCACTGCTTCTTTGTACTGCTCCATGTTGCTCTCAGTCTCTCCCTCGTTCTTAAGTTTGGTCACAGAGTTTTTGTACTCCTGCACCTCTGGCCGTCCCAGCAGCTCTTTTCGCACTCCTTCATCCTCAGGCTTCTCTGCAATTGAATGCATGCGCAGTAAGGTTTCCAGAATATTCTTCTGAGAAGGGCTGTCCTCCCAAACATACTCCTCCATGTCGGCGCGCGTCTTATCTTTCTCCCACACCTCCGTTTTCTGAAATTGAGAAGTGGAAAGGAATAGAGAGTTACGCTGGTAAAACTGATAGGGATACTGATAACGCTGGCTGTGATTAGCCTGCTTAAGTAGCTTTCCCTAGGTTAGCATGACATTCTGCAATCATAACTGTCAAGTCAGGTGTATGAAGATCTCACTCATGTCCTATAAAGAATAATGTCCACACTATGTCATACTGCACAAATACAAAAGCTGCTTTGTGTGTTGAAATGTTTGTTCATCTGTGTATTGCCATAAGAAAGGTAATTATTATTATTACTACTATGGAAGTTCTTACATGTTTTTGTCCTTAAAAATCCCTGAGAATAAAAGAAAAATGACATAGTTTCTCACTGTGACTTATCCACTGTTCTTTAGGCAACATTAACAATAATTAAATTTTGCTAAGAAGCTTCTATTGAATTCCCACTGATTTAATTCCGTCTTGAATTAAAGAGACAGGACAATGAATCGAACACCAGGTGATGTGATTAACTAAACCTTTATTCTTTGTTGGTAAAGGGTAAAGATGCCACCTGCATTCTCTTGCTGTTAAAAAAAAACAATTGCAATACTGGGCCAAGTGTTTTTTCTCCCTGTGGTAGAATGATTGTACAGTACACATCTTTAATAGGAAATACAAGCAGTTGCTGCACAAGTTTTCGTGTATTTTTTATTTTTTAGATCACTCACACTCATTTGCCAACTCACTTAATCCTGTTAGGGTCTCACTTGACACTGGATGAAGGTGGGGTACACCTTGAACAGCTCACCAGACCATCGCAGGACCAACACACACAACCATTCACACTCACACCTAGGGGGAAATTTGGAACAACCAACTAGCCTAATATCTTTGGTGAATGGGAGGAAACCAGAGTACCCAGAGGAAGCCTCACACAAGCATGGGGGAGAACAAGCAAACTCCACACAAACACCTGAGCCTCAGACCCAGGACCTTCTTGATGTGATGCAGGCATGATGTCCACAACGCAACCGTTGTGAAAATTATACATACCAGGTTAAAAAGTGCTAACACTCAAAGGAGCCTATCTCAGCCGACACTGGGCCAAGGCAGGGTACACCCTGAACCACTCACCGGTCCATTGCATGGCCAACACACACACACACACACACACACATAGGGGCAACCTGGAACAGCCAATTAGCATAAGGTCTATGTATTTAGACTGTGTACAGAAACTGGAGTACTTACTGGAAATGCCAGTATGTCCTAAACATGCAAATTCCACACAGAAACACCCTCATCGGGCCTGAGACACGAACTCGGGACCTTTCGGCATTTCAGAAAACCCAGTATAAATTAAACCTTGAGAAGAAATTCTTTTTTTTTTTTTTTTTAATTAAAGGATGCATGTTGTACAATCAGGTCACAGAAATCCTAATACTGCCTTGATATAACAATCACTACCATTGTTATCTTCCCTGAAACACCACCCACTTTGCAACTCAACTAGCTGCGACAAGCCTTTTGCTGGCACCATTGTGTCAGCCACTGTAGCCTCAAAGGCCAGTGGACACGGTTACACTTCCCAGCCGGGAAGGCTAACAATACTCGGCCATGTCCTTTCTCTGGTAAAGCAGTATTCTTTGAGCAAAGCTAAGGCGCATGTTACAAAACACATAGGCCATGTGGTCCTGTGGGAGCAGAGCATGCTGGGAAACGCACCTGACTGACTGAACTGATTTAAAATGGGCCCTTCTGAGGTATTCAGGGAGGACTTGAGGAATGTAAGGGCGAGAAGCAGGGAATAAAAAAGGGGTTTGTTTTAGGCTTGTATTGGAGTCCACAGGAAACACTTGGCTTGTACACAGGAAAAAGAGTAAAAGGTAAGCTATGCGACGGTAAAGGGCGTGGTCTTTTGGGTGCAGGAGTGAATTTACAAATGTGAAAAGGAACAGATGTCAGCGTGTGAGAAGTTCAGCAGTATCATATTAATTCAGTCACTCCCTGAATTCAGTATCGGATCCACTCTAACCTTACACTATAGTCTTTTCAATCCTCTAACTGTACCGTGTAAACAGGGAATAACAACTCCAACAACAAGTCATGTGCCATGACTGTTTTTTTTTTCTTCTACTCATCTGAATGATTACTGCATGTACCTATTAAAGATTGCTGATGCAGTCAGGTGTTTCTACAGTGGACAGTATAGGAGTCTTTCGGTACGTGTTCATTCACCCTAGAGACTGCAACCAAACATACAAGCCAAAAGCACACCGTCATACAAGCTCTGTCTCTCCTAACTCTGGAAGGCCGGCCTGGTGAGGCCCCATGGCACATTGTATAGGTCAGGGAAACACACCTGTCAGCAGGCCTTCAACGAAAGGAGTGAGGATACAATCGAAATCCTGAAAAATTAATATCTGAGAAGAAAGACAGACCACAAGCTGTTGTGCATTTAGAACACAAAGCCTTCAATGTGTATTAAATTCACTGGCTACAACTTTATATCACTAAAACCAGTTCATATCCTGTGGAGTACAGCACTGGCACCATACATCAATACTGAGTGAAAATACATTAGCACTCGGATTCACTCACTCACTCATTTTTTTCCAAACCGCTTCATCCTATTAGGGCTGTGAGGAGGCAGGAGTCTATCTTGGCCGACACTGGGTGAAAGTGGTATACACCATGAACAGTTTGCCAAACCATCACACTGGGCAACACACACACAAAACCATTCACACCTCACACCCAGGGGCAATTTGGAACAGCCAGTTAGCCTAATATATGCCTTTCGATTGTGGGAGGAAACTGGACAGCCCTGAAAAAGCCCACATAAGCATGGAGAGTACAGGACTCAAACCCAGGACCTTCTTGCTGTGAGATGGACGTGTTAACCACTACGCCAACGTGACACCCAACTCAGGTTTAACATATTCAAAAGGAAAAGAGAATCAACTTACCCAGGATTCATGGTACAGAACAGTAAGGAGGTACATGGCGTAGTCATAGTTCTGCTTTCTGAGTGGACAACTGTGGAAACAGCCATCTGACATTTTAGACAAAAAAAATATATATATACACACACACACACACACACACGTGAAAAAATGTGGTGTATCAATTATTTTTAGCCTTAATTATCGCACGTAAATCCATGGCATACTTTACACAAAATTAAGCAACATCACAACTTTTACTTCCATCCAGAGTTGGGTACATTTGATAACAGGA
>JAOUQZ010000010.1:16930111-16943704 GCA_028564935.1 Neosilurus hyrtlii | reverse complement strand
GCTACAGGAAGCCAATGGAGAGATCGTAGCAGGGGAGTGGTGTGGGAAAATTTTGGAAGGTTGAAAACAAGCCGTGCCGCTGCTGCTATCTCACATTTTTATCATTTTGAGAAAATGAGGTTTAAAGAGTTCTGGTATCGGTCATTTCTGCAGCATAATTTGTGCATAAAATATAGGTTTAAGTGACACAGAGCTTATTTTAACTTAAATGAACATAAAAAGCTCTATACTGTGCGATTTTATCCCATGGATTACTAGCAGGGGCTGAACCAATATGGAACGACCATTTTTTCCTGGACGTGATGTGAACTCAATGGGCTGGGTTGTCCAGCACAAGTAAACAAGCAGCGAGCAACATTTTAGGTGATGAAACTCCCCGCATGCTAAAGGCTCTTAGATTTTACTGGTTCCTTTTGGTGATGCGCTGCAACCATCCGTTGTCATCCTTTGACTTTTTATGAAGGAATTCCATAGGAACAGCATCCAGTTTGGGCTTCATGCCAGGTAGTTCTGCTGGAGGTCACACTGATAGAAGGTCAGGTTGAAGTGGTCTTCGCAGACTACCGAATGACATCCAAAAGGAAACATTTTCAAAGTATGGCCTGTGCCATGTTATGTTATGTTTTCCACGATTTCTGCGCTTGATGACACAGCTGAGCACTGGCTGATAATGTTATCTTAGAATAGTGGCAGCTGCATGCATCCCAGCCAATAGGACAAAACAACAAGTTTGCATCATTACCAGTGCAGGAACAGCTAATAAAGAAGGCAGCATGTCGCTTCGCATTCCTTGTAGTAGTAGTGTGGCAGCACTCACACATACTTGGCAAGAAGCAAGGACTGCCGTTGCCTGAAGAACTAAAGAGCTAGTTATACAAATTAACCAAAGGTACACTTTAAAGTTTGTCATTTATATAATTTCAGATCTGATTTACTGCTATCCAAAATATCACTTATTAAGCTAGAAACTAAACCACTAGTCGAGAACAGATTACATCACTAAAGAGAGGTTTTATTGTGAAAATATGTTATAATAGACTCTGTCACTGAATTATCTGCAATTTCTTTGGAACCTACACATAAAGATTATGAGTCAGACCTTAAAATATAATTTCCCTTTCTTATGAATGATTATGAATAAACTGCAACAAAACATGCCAACAACCTACTGAAAAGTTTAAAATCTTTATTTCGATCATGTTGCTGTGCATCAATATATATATTTTTAGAAAATAAACATTTAAGGATATTTCTATCAAACAGCAAAACTTATATAAATAAACTATTAAACTATTTTCCCAGTAATTGCAGTTGCACACTGGTAGGGTCTGGCACCTAAATGTAGAAAATGACACAATACCCCTGATGTACCTAACTCATTTTTGACCAGATACTGCAATAGTAGATTCTAGTTCTATACACTCAATTTTTAGTAAGTGATTAAGACTTAAACTAAATCTAAAATTCAAGTGAAGATGTTTTTTTTCCTCTTTAAAGCATAGAGCAAAACTAAAAAGCCTTAAGAGACATAATCCCCTACCAATCACATAAAACATCTGTCAGCAGTGTATTCATGGACATGGCACTGTTTGTTTGGTAGAACGTGTTCAAACAACAGTTGAATGGTATGTGATACAGCAGGTGATATTATGCAGCGTACTATTCAGAATAAATGTTTCCCATCCGTTCTTGTTACATAATCCCAGTCGACGTGCACCACCATTTTTATTTGAACAGACAACAATACAACTTATGCTTTGACTTGTTACTTCTTGCTGTTTACTATCTGACTCTTTGTTGGATAGACAGCTGAGACTCTTTTACTCTTCGAAAAGACTCTAAGGAGCACTCCTAATGAAGCACAAACCAGCAGTAACTCCTGCAGGGTATTTAATTGTGTACTCAGGGTTTAAGTTAAGTATGTACTCAGGATTTAATTTAATTATGTACTTGTGGGATGCTTAAAAAAGTGGTAAACATGTAAAATAAATATACTTACTCACTCATTTGCCAAACCGCTCAATCCTACTAGGGTTGCAGGGAGGCTTCAGCCAACACTGGGCGAAGGTGGGGTACACCATGAACAAAAGACCATCACAAGGCCAACACACACACAACCATTTACACTCACATCCACACATTGGGGTAATTTCAAACAGCCAATCAGCCTGACGTGCATGTCTTTGAACTGTGGGAGGAAACCGGAGTACTCTGAGGAAACCCACACAAGCATGGGGAGGACATGTAAACTCCACATAGAAATGCCTGAGCCCAGGTTTTGAACCAAGGACCTTCTTTCTGTGAGGCGGACATGCTAACCACTACACTACACTTTTTTTTTTTTTACATTTTTTGCGAAATGCATCCAGTTCACTGCACATATTAGTAATAACTTTGTTGAAGGCTTAGCTAAGTTAGTTTCTGTACTTAACTACCAACACTAGCTGGAATATTGGAGCAATGAAAGTATTGTCATGTGTTGTTTTCATCTACCACCATATTAATTTTAATATGTAGTAAAACTCTCAATACATTGAAAAACTCACTACTACACAGCCCGTATGCTCTGCTTAAGGAGTAAGCAGACCTGACCTGCCTCTGTAATGGTAAAAATATGCACAAATAAGCTTATTCTAGTTTATTTTTTGTATATTTCCTTGAAGTATATTCTAAAACTTGAGTATGAATGAGTTTAAAAACATGCCATTAAACTGCTTGCAGACATGAAGACCTTACCTGCCTCTGTCAAATATCCATCCATTTTCCTCTGCTTATTCCAGGCCAGATCGCAGAGGCAACAGGTCTAGAATGGAAGGCCAGGCATCCCTCTCACCCTAGCAACACTCTCCAGCTCCTCCTGGAGGATCCCAAGGCGTTCCCATGCCAGACAGGATATATAACACCTCCAGCAAGCTACAGGTCTACCCCTAGGCCTTCTTACAGTTAGACATGCCAAGAACACCTTTAAAGGGAGGTGTACAGGAAGCATTCTAATCAGATACCTGAGCCACCTAAGCCCACACCTTCGATACAGTGGAGCACTGGCCCTCACCAAGTTCACCCTGGATGCCTAGGAGGGAAACCCAGGCATCTCTCTCCCCAACAACACTGTACAGCTCCTCCTTGGGATCCCAAAGTGTTCCCAAGCCAGGTGGGATATATAATTGATCCAGCTAGTTCTTGGTTTACCCTGGGGCCTCCTTACAGTTGGATGTTCCTAGAACACCTCTAAAGGGAGGCATTCAGGAAGCATTCTTATTCGGTGCCCGAATCACCACAACTGAACTGTCCTTTCAATGCGTAGGAGCAGTGGCTCTACCCTGAGTTCCCTCCGGAGCTCTGAGCTCCTCACCCTAAGGTGATCTCTAAGGTCATCTCTAAGACTGAACCCAGACACCCTCTGAAGATTTCCTTTGTCATATATAAAATATGTTAAAAGATCTTGATTTACTCTGCTTTTTATGTGACTGTGTAGTATATACAAAAACAATATTGGCTGGGTGGATGTCACTGAATTGAATAGTTTTTCACTCCTGCTGTTAGTAGTCATAATGTTGATAATGTTATGGCTGATCTGTGAATATGTTCCTCCTCAGGAACTCAGCATGTGCTACCTGACTTTATCAAGCCTTGTGTTCACATAGTGATATTCAGTTTCTTTGTTGTCTGGTTCATGTACTTTTGCCTGGTTGTTTGCACATCACATGACCTTCTGCCTGTTTTATTCATGTTTTGGAGTTGTCTGCCTGCACTTTTATCTTAAACTTCATTTGCACCTCCACCTCCTGACCTCATCTGGTACTAACTGTGATGAGTGTGAATGGATGTGTGTTTATCCTGCAATGAACAGGCAAGCTCTCCAGAGTGCACCCTGCCTTCACCCACTGAAGGCTGAGATAGGCTCCAGCCTTCCCGCAGCCCAAATAACATTAGGTGGTTTGGCAGTTAAATGAGTTAGTGAGTAGAGAATAAGAAAGACAGAATGTAGAACTAAGACAGAAGGGAGGGAAGATGGAATAAGATTCTCTTTGGTGGTGTAAATGTCATGGTTTGTGGTTGCTTTGCTGCCTCAGGAGCTGGGTAGCTTGTACTGATTGACTATAAATTCTCCATCATAACAAGGAGTGCTTGGAATAACTTGAGGCCATTTGTCTTGCAAATCAAAATTTCCTTAACTTATTTTTACACCAGCTGTTACAGATTCATTAGTCAACTGAATTGTGGATGCAAAAAATAAAAATTATGAGGAATAATTTTCCCCCCTCAGCTGGTTATGGCTGGAGGGGTATTGTTGTTGGCTTGGTGGCCAGGTGGGCAGCGTGACAATACGTTGTCAGGCCCATTGCTCAGCTCATACACATGCCTGCTTTCTGAACTTTTGCATAGGCACTCCCTATGACCTAAACCTTTTTGTGGGGTAGCTAATTTGTATATGTGACCTTTAACCTTTGCACAATGACCTTGAACATATAAAGTTTGTTCGGGTCATATGCACGATAGTTTTCTGAACTTTTTACGACGTTCTATATAATGTACAATAATATAGTGTATTAGCACCCCAGAGTCCTGACTGGGATGTGCTGGAGAAGGCTTCATGGAGTGGTTAAATTTTTCTCTCATCAATTCAAAACGTCGGTGACAAATTAACTCAAAACTGGATGGAAATAAATGCTATGTTGCTTAAGTTTGTTGAAACAATGGCATGATGATTACGTGCTCTGATCAAGGCTAAACAAACTCCATGAAAATATAGGAGTGCAACTTTTTTTTGGCCAGGTAGTATGTATGATTGCCTATATTTAAACTTCACCAAAACCTATTCATAATCTTCATATTTTCGATGTGCGTGGGTCATAATGTTTATAACACTGATTTCAGTGATTCAGTGAAAATCTTTGGTCAGTAAACATAAACATGTGAATCTGGGTCTCTTAGGGGCATATGCTAGTGTGTGTGTGTGTGTGTGTGTGTGTGTGTGTGTGTGTGTGTGTGTGTGTGTGTGTGTGTGTGTGTGTGGATCCACTTTCTGATTTTGTAGCTCTGTAATAGCCCTCCAATTAAGAACTCCACTGAATGCTGATGCCACAAATGGAGCAGGCTGAAGATGAAGAAAGACCAGCACTCAAAAACAAATGAGTGTCCTGAAGAGCCCTCACAAACCTCTGCGGCACATGGAGTTGATTTCTGTTGTGTCGTGCATCTCAGTGACAACACACAGTGGCTTATCTAAAAAAGAGAAGATCTGAGACACGCAAATATGTGGTCTTTCTTTTGTGGTAAAGATGAAGGAATTCTGATGAAACGGCATTGTTTATGTGCATACGGGTGTTTGCTCATGTACTGTATTTGTGTATGAGTGTGTGTTTGTGTGGGAGAATGATCCCTGCCGGCATTCTTTTGGCCCAGACGCTGGTGACGTACGATTTAGTTTGTGCACGATCAGAGGGATATGACAACCCTCCTTTGAACGTGTCCTATTTTTCTTCTCTGTCACTTCCCTTTTTATTTTCCTCCACTCTTGGCTCATTTTCTCATTTTTAGTTGGAGCTCTCTCTTTTCAAATATTTAAAGCACCAAACCCGGGGGGGGGGGGAACACTTTGAAGTCAGAGATAAACCCAAAAAAGTCACGTTATGAGCCAGACATGAGAAGAATCTTGCTATCTGGGACCTCTATATCACTGATAAGAGAAATATCTGTTTTAATCAGCCTAAAACAAAGCAAATGTTTCCTTTTTCCCCATACCATAAAAAGAACATATATGACTTCAAATGATAGAGCACAAGAAATAAATATGTATTATAACATTGACACTAAACAGCATGCATTTTCTGGTTAGCACATAAGAAAACACACACACACACACACACACACACACACACACACACACACACACACACACACACACACTCACTCAAAATTTTCCACAGCACTTGAAACTGAGTCATTTATGTACTGTTATGCTGACCACAACTCTATGATATTTACTTCTTAAGAACTCTTTCTCTTTCTGTGTGTGTTTGTGTGTGTGTGTGTTTGTGTGTGTGTGGTGTGTGCGTGTGTGTGTGTTTTCTCCCCAGGCTTTCTCATGCGCATCGATCAGCAATCAAGGTCATAAGGAGGATGCAGTATTTTGTAGCGCGCCGGAAATTTCAGGTAGAGAATTTCATTCATATTGGAGTATCAGAAACATGTCTTTAATTTTTAGGTTGTGCATACAGGAATTAGTTATTAATTTTACAACTAGTTAATATTACACATCTTTAGCTCCATAGTGACGCATCCACTAGGTGTGCAAGTATCAACCTGGAGATCTCGAGTTTGAATCCAGGTTGAATCCACAGTCATCCTTGGCTGGAAGACCATGAGAGCTAATTAGTCGAGCTCTCATGTGAGGAAGAGATGGCATACGCTTGCCTCCCTTTCACTTACCATAAGCCAGACAGCCAGTCATGGGTGCATGTGAGCTCATTCATACAAAGAGATGTATAATGCTTTCCCTTCGAGTGTGCTGGGCCACTCCTGAATGTGCATACACACCAGTTCTTAAAGATTTGGGTGGCAACATCACGCGGCAGCACATGTTATGGAGGGTAACCTAGTTGGTGGTGGTTGTGTGTGATAGGGAGACAACACTTGTTAGCTGGAAATTGGGTACGAGTAAATAAGGGCGAAAAAAATCCCAAAAAAATTACAGACGAAAGGTGGAAGTTCTTGTGTTGAAGTAAGTATTACTCATGATTTAATAGAAATTCATGCACAGGTCATAAAAGACACGATTTCTGTGTAAAATGTATATCATAAATCTGTTTTCCTTTCGCATATCTTGTTTTGTTCTGCATTTTTTTTCTGGTTTTAAAGAACCACTTTCTAGTTAACTTGTTGAATAACACTGTCATGGTAACAAAGCATGGAAGTTGGAGGCCCAGAGGGACCACTAGCTTTTATCCACGTTTTCTGTCTCCGCACTCGGCAGCAAGCAAGGAAACCCTATGACGTGCGAGACGTGATCGAGCAGTATTCCCAGGGCCACTTAAACATGATGGTCCGCATTAAAGAGCTCCAGAGACGGTGAGACAACAACGACATCCCTACAACTGGTGCTTTGTTGCTTTCCTTTCACATCTTTCTGTTTAATTGTATGGCTGGGGGACTTGGGAAAGGGAAATGGGGGAGATGGGGGGTTGTGGGGGGGAGGGGGCTGGGGGTCTGGAACAATCAATGCATATTTCATTGTTTCCTGCTGTTTTCCTTTCCTAGGATGGATCACACGTTGGGAAAGCCAGGAATGTTTCTGCCAGGTACATATCGCTAGTACACCATCCTCCATGGCCTTGAAAGTGTCACTACAGCTTAAAAGACAGCTATATATTGTCTATGACAACTATAGACTATAAATAATCTACTCGGAGCTTCTGCAAGAACACTTTCATGTGGTCATGTACTTTAACACTCTAGCCAAATGATCTGTTGTGGTAAAGGTATGCCGCTGTAAGTACATCGGTTTTGCTGTTTTAGATTTGATTTAGCAAGTAGCATGATTCTACAAAACTAATCCTCTAATATAATTCAACAAAACAAATATTTCACTGTTTTAAAGGCGTGAACATTTCTTTTCACTCTTAGGAGACAATAAACAGAGGGAAAAAAAAACTTAAGAGCAATTCATGAACTGGAGATAAAAGACATGACTGGTGTATAAAATGTATATCAAGTATCTGTTTTTCCTTTACCTTACATTTTAGCTCTCTACGCCAATTAACTGATCGAAAGCTAATAAAGCTTAAACTTATTTACACCTACAGTTTAACTGAAGAAGGAGATCTCTAATGTCTTGCTGTCTGTGTACACCCCAAGATATCGGAGAGTGCCAGTAATGTCACTGCAGCAGAATTCACTCACTCATCTCACACTGATTTGCCGGACTGCTTAATCCTACTAATAGGGGCACAGGGAGACTGGAACATATTTTAGCTGACACAGCGAAGGTGAGGTACACTCTGAACAGCTTACCAGACTGCTGCAGGCAACACACAACCATTCACTCTCACACTCACAAATAGGAGCAATATGAAGCAGCCAATTAGCGTAATGGGCCTGTCTTTGGACTATGGGAGGAAACCGGAGTACCCAAAGGAAACCTACTCAAGCACAGAGGGAATGCAAACTGTCAGGACCTTCCTGCTGTGAGGCGAACGTGCTAACTGCGGGGCAGCGTGGTGATGTAGTGGTTAGCATGTCCCTGGGTTGAGTCCCGGGCTTGTGTGGGTGTTTCTGTGTAGAGTTTGCAGGTTCCCTCAGTGTTTGCATAGGTTTCCTCTGGGTACTCCGGTTTTCTCAAAAATACATGCACATTAGGCTAATTGGCTGTTCCAGACTGCCCCTAGGTGTGAATGTGAATGTGAATGTGGTTATGTTATGGATCTGTGGAGAACTAATGAGCTGTTCAGGGTGTACCCTGCCTTCGCCCAGAGTTGGCTGAGATCCTCTATCCTCCTGGCACCCCTGGCAAATGAATGAATGAATGAATGAATGAATGATCGGGGATACAGATGACTGTAAGCAACAGTATGTCAGCAACAACATCATGACCATCAAGAGTTCATCTGTAGCATCTGTGCTATTTGTAATGACCTTTGACATAATGCCGTCATAAATACAGTGAACATTCGAGCTCATCATCTGCTACCTAACATGATAAGCTCTGTACATAATTTGTAACTAAGGGAGACTGTCCTAATTAGACAGTGAATATTTTGAAAAGATGAGTAACTGAGTGATTGTTTGCTTGATGATCTTGCAGTAGATGCCTTGAATTCCTTAGATGCGCCACTGTAGTGTTCTCAGCCGACTGGATGGAATGTAGCAGATGATAGAATGCCCATTACACCCATACGAGTCTTGAAACTTGACTCAGACTCTTGGTCAATGACTTGAGACTGGTGAGCATCTCTGTTTTAAACCTATAAAAAGAGATGCATTCTTTGTGGTGTCCTTGGAGGAGACATGAGTAAAAGTTTTCACACACTGTTGTTATCATTCATCAAAATTTGGCCTGTTTCGAGTGTCTGAGTCCCATAGTTTGGTTCAAATTTACATGAGATCATTTAGTCATTCTTACCTTAGGAACATCATGATCGTAATGCATTTTGAGTTTCTAAATGGATCAGGGCCGCTTCCTGTACATTTGGTGTATTACGCAAGCTTCACCCCAAACAGGGAACATGTTCTCAGGGCATACAAAATTACATTATGAACATGAGAAGCATTTTGCTCATGTCCAAATTCAAATTATATTGCTTGCGTGTGAAAAGTGGATATATCCGCACAATAGTTTATAAATACCAAGATTTCTATTTCTTTTTTTTCCACAGAAAAAGGTGTAGAGAAGGAGTACTATACTATAGGAGCCAGGCTGATCAGACTGGAAGATAGGGTAAGTGTGTGTGTGTGTGTGTGTGCGTGTGTGTGCGTGTGTGTGTGTGTGTGTGTGTGTGTGTGTGTGTGTGTGTGCGTGCGTTCGTGCGTGCATGCGTGTTTGTGTGTGTAAATAGGCCAGTCAAAATACAGGGAGTGGATACTATCTGTATCAGAGATGAAGATCCAGAAGAGCATTCACTTACCAGAACATCAGTTTTGCTTTGTCTAAGACACACACACACACACACACACACACACACACACACACACACACACACACACACACACACACAAATAAACATGCACACAGAGATAGGGTGAGTAGTCTGGAGCCTCAGTCAGGGGAGATAATAGCACAATCTCCATGTTACTTTGTGCATTTCAATAATCACAAAAATGACAAGGAAAGTTTTCCTGTTTACTTTGTACAGGAAGCCACACATTACATAGATTTCACAATGATTATATTCAGGGTGGATATTGTCCAATAAATATCACACATTTATTTAATTCTGTCTTTCATCAAACAAAACACTTGTAATTGGACAGTGCGTGTTATCATATACATTTGTTTCAGAATATAAATGAGACTCACACGTCTTTATGTGAACACAAGCATTACACAGTCTACCAATGCCTTTTTTTATTTTATTTTTTAGATTACACAATATATCAATACATCTACTTGAACCAATAAAATTACAGATATTGGCTATTGGCTAACAATACATTTTACCTAAATAAATAATAAGTAATAATATATAGGATCCAAAATCTTACACACATCCATCTTACACATTAAAATAAAAATTTTAATACTCCAATAAACACTTTTATGTATTATTTATAATTAAAAATAGCTCATACTTTTATAAAAGGAGCTACTTATTTTTGAGTGGCATAAGTTGAGGACTGAATTCTGTGATTAATTTTATGTTTTAGCGTTTAAACTGAAGTTAATCAAGTTACAGTTCATTTCAATTATTTTATTTTATTTTATCTCAAATTAATATTTATACCTGCACTTATAGATAGTACAACTGCTTCTTACATATACATATACTGTCATCTTAAAATTGGGGAAATCTTTAAAAATCAAACCAATCCATAAAGTCTTCTCTTGCACATCCCAAAGACTTACAATAGGGTTAAAGTCAGGACTCTGAGGTGCCTGTTCATGCATTAAAATGATTCCTCATGCTCCCTGAATCACTCTTTCACTATTTGAGCCCCAATTTTATATCCATGCCATCAGGGAAGAATGGAATAATGGAATAATCTGCTCATTCAGGTCATCAGTTGACTTCATTTTGTTGGCACATAACTATGTTGAGCCTCGACCTGAGCAACAATGCCATGAAGATTTCATCAAGGCTAAAGGTGCTCCAACAAAATATTTGAGTAGAATTTTGCATGAACAATGAAAATCAGTTTAGCAGCTCTCTGTTTTGCAGCAATTATTTAAAAAAAAGAAGAAAAGAAAGAAAAGTGCACAAAAGACAACTAAAGAACTAAACTATATATGTGCATACACCTACATACACATTTAGACACATATCCCATATATAAAAACACGTATACATCTAACCACACATTTACACATATACATCTAACCACATATATTCACACATGCACACACACACACATACACATGTATGCATGCATGCATGCATAGAGCATATGCCAAATGCCATAAATATATGTATAAATAAAACCTGAACGCAATGTTTTGTACATCTCATGAACCCATATTTTATTCATAATAGGACATATAATATAAAATACATTACATTATATTATTATGTTACTTTTAATAATGGGACATATTACTATTTCAAGAAAAAAATTGTTTGTAATATACAATACAATATGAATATAATTGCAGCAACACTTTTCAAAAAAAGCTGAGACGGGGCAACATAAGGCTGGAAGACTAAGTGGTAATAAAAAGAAACAGCTACATGAACATTTTACAATTAATTTGTTAATTAGCAACAGATCATTAACACGACTTAGTATAAAAAGAGCATCTGGGCAGAAGTTCATCAATCTACATTAAACAGCATATACAAATTATTGAACAATTTCAGAATAATTTCCCTTAACATATAAACCACAGAGACTTTAAATATCTCATAATCTACATAATATCATAAAAAAGATTCCAGGCACAAGAGACAAGGGACATCAGTATTAGATGTCAAAGATCTTCAGGCCCTCTGGTGGCACTGATTAAAAAACTAAACACAGGCATGATTCTATAATGGGAATCACTGCATGGACTCAGGAATACTTCCAGAAATCACTGTCTGTGAACACAGTTTGCAGAGATTCAAGCCTTCAAACTGAGCACTGATACCAAGCCAGACGGTCCCTTTCCTCTTTAGTACAGAGGTGTATGTGTGTGTTTTATATTGTGTATATATATGCTGATACATTAATTATAGATACAGCTGTCAGACACTGAAATTTATTATTGCTGTCAGACACAGAAATTTATTATACTGCTCTTTTTTGAAAAGCAGACATATTAGTAATGCCTTTTGCAAAGAAACACATGTTTTAAAACCATAAACAAGCAAGCAGTGATTATTATAAATGTATACAGTGACCCATAAGCATTCAATTATGTTGATAAAAACACAGAAACTATTTTGCAAAACAAAAAGTTCACTTTATTACAGTTTTAATAGCTTAGGGGTGCATTAATAGGGTGGAATCGAAAGCAGATCTGGATATTAGATATCAGTTCCCCCAAATCCTTTAATGCCACATCTGGTAATGGAAGCAACACTAATAGCAACCCAGAAAAGGAACCTGATACTTTAGAAAGAGTAACAGTGATTATCTTCTTCCAGCTGCGGTAGTGAGTGATCGTCAGTGTCATGGTTTGGTGATGGTGTTACCATTATAATTTATAAAATAAAATAGTCAGCAAACTCTGCACCACAAAATGGATGACTGTGTTTTCATTGTATTGTATTGTGTCTCTCTTGATGTTTCTAAATACAGCGAAAAGAAGAAAAGAGTTTCAGGGTGAAAATCGAACAAATAGCCTAATTACAAGGAAAAGGAGAAGGAAAATAAATGGACCATTTCTTTAGTGTCGATACTGTATGTATTGTCATTTTTAAATAAAACTGGAGAAGAAAGGAGTGTGTTGCTCAAGCAATTATAAATGGGCGTCAGCAGACTATGCATCTGAGTACGTGTGTATGTATGAGCGTGCAAAGAATTAAAGGCAGCTTTAGTTCAGACTAAGTGCAGGCCAGCTGTGTTTAGTGGAAGCTGCTAGGCGTATCCGTGTTTTGTGTTGCATGGCACTTCTTACAGGACAGCCTTAGCATTATGGAATTCTGCCAAACAAGCACCCTGGCACATACTCTGGGCTTCAGGGCCCAACTCCAACCCACTGCACTCTGTCTAGCTTGAGATCCTTTTCCTCTGAAACATTTGCTAGTCTTTCCCTGTCTCTGTCAGCCATTTATCAAGCAAAAGATCAGCCTCACCTTGGTCATGACCCAGTTATTATAGCTGAAAGTGCGTTTCTAATTAGTAGCATTAAGCACAGTTTAAAAACAAAACAGTGGACCTGTTGCACTCGTTACTATTCATCTCATTTGGGAAATTGGAGGGTGTGAGCCTACAAAGCTAACTAACTATATGAGCTAACAGGGTGTGATCTTAGAGATTAATCTGAAATACATTTAGTCATACAGTACTTCTAATATCCTAGAAAAAAATTATAATTAATTACTTTAACTTTGGTTTTTTAGGCATTTGATACGCATGTTACAAACAAGCCTGATATTTTGTAAGACTGATGTGTTTTTTCCCATGTAAAGTATTGGTGTATTCAGAGCGGACTTAAATAGTCTTAATACCTACATTGCATCCAGACCTCAGACGTTACTAAGCACTGTTCAGACAGTTGCATAAGAGATACACATGTTGGATATGGCTTGGAGAAAATGAAGACAAGTTAGACCAGTTTCTGACCGTTAACTGTAATTAATTGTTCTTGCATGAGGTTGAGGTATTAAGTCAAAGAGTCACTGTCTGACTGTGTTTTTTGAGGTATAATTTTTTTATTGATCATTCAAGTTATTAACATGTATTAAAGCATAGTCAAATATCTCCTTAGGAGCATATTAACCCCACATATATATATAT
>JAOUQZ010000010.1:16906596-16916976 GCA_028564935.1 Neosilurus hyrtlii | reverse complement strand
GTCCCACATTAAGCAGATTACGCTAATTGGCTGTTCCAAATTACCCCAGGTGTGTGTGTGTGTGTGTGTGTGTGTGTCTACATGTGTACATATAGGTATATGTATATATGTGCATGTAGGTATATGCACATATATGTAGCTTAGTGTAGCTACCTTAGTTGTCTTTTGTGTACTTTTTATAATTTCTGCTAAACAGAGAGCTGCTAAACTGATTTTCATTGTTCATGCAACAGTTAAATAAAGTATAAAGATCTCTTTATCTTCTTATCTATTATGTTTTTCACATAAAACTTCAAATAAGTGTAGAAAACCTCCCTTACAGAGTGAAGTTTACTTTTATTTGAAGAGGCCATCCCAAGTTCATTCGTCTTGCTATGGTTTATCAATGGAATCTGTATGTTTGAAAAGCCTCCAGCTATTAATGCGGTTCAATTCATGTTGCAAAGTTTTTTTAATGTCTGAGCAGAAATTGTGGATTCCAAATGACTGAAATTTTTCATCAAAACCTCACTGATTAGATCATCCTTTAAATCTCTCACCCTGTGCCATTATATGTGTCAATACCTAATCCATTAAAGTCCCAAGTCAGCCCTTCCTCTGGATGGGAAGCTCATTTGGGTTCAGCAAGAATGAATGGAATTCTGGCTCTCCAGCAATTCTCCAGATTCAGTCATCTATTTTGGCGAAGGCTCTTTTACAGCTGCCACTACGTTGCACCGTACAGCGCTTGGGTGATATCTGATGACAGCATTGTGTCATTTTCTTGGAAAAGCAAATCCAGCACTTTTAAATTGAGAAGTTTTTTTGTTCATCCGAGTTTTTACTGTATAAAATATAAAGGTGAGAAGAAACAAATTTATGAATAAAAATGGTACAAAAATAGTTTGATCATCAGAAGTACAATTCAAAGTAGAAAGGTTTTGTTTTAGTTGCTGCAGTGGGCAAATTGTAATCTATTCTTAAGGGGCAATTATCATAGGTCTAAATTGACAGAATTTACAGGCATTTTCTTTGGGGCTTTGGTTAAGTCAGCTTGTCCCTAAAGCAGATAATGCCATGCAGGTATACATAGTTGAAGGAGAATGAGCTGTTAACACAATGCTGGCAGTGTGTGTGCTTTGTGCAGACTCTCAGTGGGCCTTTCAGAGACAAGCATAAATGCAGCATTATTACACTGCAGTGGAAACATTAATGCAGCCTGTAAATTAGATACTTATAACGCACCACAGTGAAAGGTAATTGTAGAACATAATGGGGTAATAGCTGTTTCCTTCACACTGGGCCAAATGACCGAGTACAGCTACCTCTGCTGTTAACCGGTACACGCCTGAGCTATTGTTGGTCATGAGACCAAATCCAAAGTGAAGCAGATACTTTTGTAGTGTATTCATTTAAAAAGAAATACATTTACAGCGTTTGGCAGACATCCTTATGCTGAGTGACATTTATCATTTTTATACAGCTGAGCAATTGCGAGTTAAAGGCCTTGCTCAAGGGCCTAACAGTGGCACCTTGTTGGTACTGGGGCATGAATCCATGATCACTGGATCACTAATCCTTAACCACTGAGCCACCACTGCCAATAGATATAACATACCAGAGGAGAACTATAAATTAATGGGAATAGGGATTTTATTTAAAATTCTCTTCACTCAGATGGAGTCAGCTGTGATTGGCTCCAACCTCACCCCTGACCCTGATTAATGAATGGTATAGATCATAGATGGATATATGGATGAATGAATGAATAAATGGAGGGATGGATGGAGAGTTGATTCGTTGTTTGCATGGACTGAGGAATGGATGGTTGGATGAGTGGTTGGTTGGATGGATGGATGGATGGATAAATGGAGGGATGGATGATTGGATGAGTGGTTGGAGAGATGGTTGGATGATTAATGGATGGGTGGATGGATAGAGAGATGGATGGTTGGATGTATTGATGGATGGATGGTTGGATGGATCGAGGGATGGATGGTTGGATGAGTGGTTGAAGGGATGGTTGGTTGGATAGATGGATGGTTATATGGATTAATTTCTGCAGATAAACATGATATTTCTTCTGAGTCAGTAATGTTTATCTTTTCCCATTAGAACAACTGTATCCCCAGCTGATGTTCTCTATGCTTACATGTTCCCCTGTTTAAGGTGATCTACTTCAGGTGTTCAAGCTTTCTGTTCTCTACTGGGTGCCAGTTAGAGGGTTTTTATGTGTGTATTACCTTCAACCCTTGCTTTTCTATGTAGCACTTTTAACTATTACAAAAAACCTCAGGTTGATTTGTTCAATTGCAGAAGTCATAAAAGCAAGCAAAAGGAGCTGTGAATTTTCTAGAATGTTTGTGGTTGTTACTTTGTATGTTCTGTGGTTGTGATCACTGCTGAACACAGTTCCCATAGTCACTCTCCAAACCCAACACACACACACAATTGTTTGCTCGTTTGTCTAATTATCTTCTTTGCGTAATCAGCTTAATGAATGTGCAGTATGTTCTGCACAGCTTCTCTGGGTTTGCCGAGATCTGTCTGCACTGTTGTTTTTCAGTAGCATTCCTCGCGCAATTTGTGGAAGACAAGAGACAAAGAGCAGCCTGTTAGGAGACCACTGTGTCTGCACAGTATGGGCACTCATGTGTTAAGAGGGTCTGTGAGAATGATTGATGCAGTTACACATGCACACAGACTCAAATGTATTGTGCGTGTGGTATAGGGCGTGTGCATGCACGTCCATCCATACACGTGTGTCCGAGCGGAGGAGAAAGTCGGCTCGGCTGATATTGCGTCTAAACACGGGCCATTATCCTCTCAGACACAGCCGCACTGGACCCTTATCTCCACACCTGAGTGACTAGGGTGATGACAGCTCCAGCAGCTGACAGCACGACTCGGCCACATCGCATCAGATAAGCACTATAGACGATCCTGAGGCGGCCAGGAGAGAAAGGTAAAAGTTGAGCTGGAAACTAAATGCCCCTTGGAAGCACAATGCTATCTGCATCCCTGCTGTGGACACTGAGCCTGGGGCCTCTGTGTTTCTCTCTGGCTTTATCTGTAACCCATCATGCATCAGGGCACTTAGCTGTCACTGGCCCCCACTTAAGTAGCACCATATTATGTTACAGCAACATGCCAGTCAGGTGGCCTCTCTTATTTTACTGCGAGGCATGTGTGTTTCCCCTCTAGAGTTTTTTTTCTTTCTTTCTTTCTTTCTTTCTTTTCACATGCTTTTTTAATTATGCATTTGTAGACAAATGAGCATTACTGGCACATTAAGATGGAAGAATAATGCCAGTAGACGAGGGCAGATTAAGTGAACATTGAGGAAAAAGGAAAATATGTAGTTGACTTCAGGCTGTTTGTGTAGGAAAACTACAGAGTGCAAGAGAAAAGCCTGTGTGTGTGCATGTGTGTGAGTATGTGTGTGTGTGTGTGTGTATGTGTATGTGTAGAGCCTGACTGAAGCATTTCCTTGCACTGTTGGCACTGATTCCTGAAGTCTGACATTCTTACGGCACACAAAGCTCCAGGTGCTTTTACACACACACACACACACACACACACACACACACACACACACACACACACACACACACACACACACACATCATACTATCTTTGTCCAGCCCTTTCACTGTCCATATACCTAAACCTAACCTTAACCTTTACCTCAGTAACCAAAACGGAACTCTCTGCAGAAATAATTCCTTGGGTAGTGGTGGTACCACATTGGAGCAGGCACTTCTTTTATATCTGGGGCAGGGGCATTCAGGACTCCTGAGCAATTCCCAGTGTTTATCACAGAGGGCTTTCCAGAAGCCACCATATTTCTGCTTGGAATCACAGTTGTTTATAAATTAATAACTGAATTTAGTATTACGTATTAGCTGATTGCTTTTTCATCTTGAAATGTTTTCTATAATGCCAAACGTTTACATTTAGGAGTGTTTTATTAGTGATGCACTACTTACTGGTTTGATTGGATACAAAACCAGTTTCCCCTGCCACATTTTTATGAAAACTCAGAATACTCTTCTACCAAAATGGCGGTTAGTACACCCAAGGTGTTATTCGAATAGCCGAAACTGACGAAAAGTAGCCGAGGGAGTCCAGAATGGGAGCTTTGATTTGAGTTTTAGTTGTATGGAGGTGCCATAGTGGTTAGCATGTTCACCTTACAGCAAGAAGGTCAAGGGATTCGGATTCTGTGCTCAGTGAGGGCGTTTCTGTGAGGAGTTTGCATGTTCTCCCCATGCTTGTGTGGGTTTCCTCCGAGTCAAAAGACATTAGGCTAATAGGCTTTTCTGAATTGCCCCTAGATTTGTTGACTGTAAATGGTTGGTCCTTCATGGTGTACCCTTCTTCATCCAGAGTCAGCTGAGATAGACTCCAGCGTCCCATGACCCATATTGGAGTAAGCAGTTCAGATATTTTACACTGCTCTGAAAGATAAACACTACACAATAACAAGCAGTGCTTCAAGTCAGCTTGATGATGTTTTTTCATGATTTATTGTTAACCCCAACAATTCATAGGCATGTCATGGCACTTTTTCAGAAGTATGATGGAAAATACAATACAGGAACATGACACCATGGTGTGATAAATGTAGAATATTAGACAAATACAAAAACAAATAACACAGTACAACACAATACAATAACTATTAGCTATCCAGGACAACAGGAGTCAGCAGATTACATGAGTAGTAAAAGCAGCGTTGCAAAAATGCACATGCAAAAAGTAGTGCTTGTGCAAAATGATCAGACTGTAAACTGTCTCTGTAAGTTGTTAAGTGTGGGAGGCTTAAGTCAGGTGCTGGTTTCTGTGTGGGAAAATGGTTTCCATCATATGTGTTTACTCCTTATTTAAATCAGTTAAACCACAAGACCAGCGGATATGTCGCCTGCCATTAGTCTCCTGTGGTCTGAGTTTGCCAAATTCCCCTTTGTTTGAAGCGCAATTAAACAGTTGCTTATCTACATATAACATAGACAGTATCTAAAAACTCTGCTGTGTGTGTATGTGTGTGTGTGTGTGTGTGTGTGTGTGTGTGTGTGTGTGTGTAAAATCTAAACAGTAAGTGTATATACGATTACAGTGCATAGAGAGAATGCATTGTGTGCTTCCTGCTGTATATCAGCCTTCGCAACAATAACTCCTCCCTCATTTCTTTATATTTGTCAATCAGTTCCTATTAACAATGTTGCTTTTCGAGTAAACAGGTTTAATGGTTGATTGGAGACTGTGATGCACATTGAGTCCTGTGTTTTCAAAGAGAAAAAAATTATGTATAAAGCTTCTTCACATTCAAACTTAACAAGCCGGGATACTTTGTTTAACAAAAAAAAAAAAAATTCATTAGGTTTTAAGATAACGGAATTCCTGGAGAACTTGTACTGAGCTTTAGCTTCCTAAAGTTTAGGTCTTTTCATTTTGAACGCCTTTTCAATGCCTATAATATATAGATAAACAAGGTTCAGAGGAGCCACTGTTGAATTTTTCTAATTAACAGGTTGATCTAGTTTCTAATTGTATAAATTATGATAATGTATATGTTGCACAGACATAAGTTTTCCTCAATAATTTTCCAATCTTGCTGAAATATTCAGGTTAAGCTTTGCTCATGATGCAGATTCAAATATATTTTTTGAGAAAAATCTGAGACATGGTGGTGAATGCCGTCTGATGATTTGCCATGGAATGACCCAATAGCAGTTAGGTAAAACATTTTCAATGCAACGTTTTTATTCTATCGTTGTCCATAGTTATTAGAGAATTGAGAGGGCTAAAAGATTCTGTAAAATGGTTAATTTTAACCCATGGGTATTTTCCTCTGTCCTGAACCAGCCTGAAATGCTTTTCCTCACATGGATACTGCAGTAATACATTTTTCACATTCTATGCACTGTCTTATATTCATTTTACATAATTTGCTAATCTTTTGGTAATGATGAGAGCATGTGATATTTTGTTCTAATGTTAAATGGAAGGTCTGCCAAGAGACTGCAGATGTAAAGTAGCTTTAAGCTAACTCTTAAACAATACATTAAATGGCAACAATTAGTTTAAAAGTTAGGCATTATGCCTATTTTCAGATATTTATTTTTTAATTTCAGACACCAATGGAGCATCAAACTGCAATTCTTCATCCAAAAACTTCACAGATCTTCTCACTGATTTTGAATGTGCGTGCTATGACCTATTTGGCTTCCTCCTCCTATTTATGGTCTTTCCGCTCTCTGTGCCTACTCTCCACTCAAGGCTCCACGCTTGGTGCACTGGGATGCAGAGAGGGATGGAGGAAATTCCGCTGTGCAGGGGGGGGTACAGTGGGGGAAGGCCAGCTAATTAAAAGGCCGAGCATGGACAAACCACCCCCCCCATCCCCAAATTGCCCCCAGGAGTGGATGTGAGTGTGTTTGGTTGTGTGTGTGGTTTGCCCTGCAATGGTCTGGCGTGCTGTTCATGTTGTACCCTGCCTTCACTCAGTGTTGGCCGAGATAGGCTTCAGCTTCACCAAGACACCAATAGCATGATTAAGTGACTTGGCAAATGAGTGAATGAGAGAGATGTATCTCTTCAAACAAGGTGTCTTATCCTCCCAGGCCTACTCCCCCATCTTTTTCTTGCTGCTTGGCTCCAGTCTTCCCTGTTCCCTACTGAACATTTGACCTCAGGCTACTGTCCCTGCTGCTAGAGTGCATTAGAGTGATGAAAACAGCTCACTCCTGTCCCTCCCCATTAGTCTGAGTAAAACAATACGGATTAAAAAAAATGAATTCCTGCCCTGCTCCCTGTCTCCACACAACCACCAGGGACAGAGTGCTCATCATGCATCCAACACCCAAACCAACACGCCAGGGGACCAGCAGAGGCACGTGCCCCTTGAGTCCTAAGATGCGACAAGTAGCAACAGCTGTTGATTTTGGAAGGGTCAGCTTATTGGAGCCTAGCTAGGGCTGTAGTGACCTCGGGCTGGGGGGTTGGGAGGAATCAAGCTGCCCTTCTCCTGATGAAGGTTTGCACAGCTGTGGGGAAGAAATCCATCCCGTGTGCTTGGCGGCCCTCTGAAGCCAACTCCAAGCCTCATAGCTGAATAAAAAGACTCTGCCATCGTGCAGCCTTGAGAAAATAAAAGTTTAAGATCTGCACTTCTCTTTGCTATATTCATGTCATTTTCTTCAAGGAGAGATTGAAACAAGGAGGAGGAGGGAGGAGTAGAGCCATGGTGCCAGGTCTTAAGTTTCTGTTTTGTTTTGTTTTGTTCCCCTAGTCATCAGTGAAGGAGGTTTTACTTTACATTTATTCAATCATGTTTGCCAAAAAAAAAAGTTGCTGCTTAAAAATATCCACAATGGTTTTGTTCTTGACCTCCTCCATGGAGTTATATTTCCAGATAAATACAAATCAAATACAGTGCCAATCAAATCGCCTGCATGCCATGTGTTTTTCCAGTAAAACGAGCAGCACCTGGTTAATGGATTGTTCAAGATTGAAATGCATTGGACATTTTCTCTATCTTGCCCCACACTTGTTTATGAGTCATGCAAGCTGGGAGTGAATGGTGAATAAGGAGAAGGCTGCCAACGCAGGCCCCATTATCTTGTAAGTGTCCCAGGTGTATGTGGCTGATAGTGATGGAATATTTCTGATGGGGATAGTTTTCTGTCTGTTATTTGGCGATTCAACAGGAGTCACTCTGATCTCATTAAGTCCTAAAAAAATGTACCTTGATTGTACAGCATATACTGTCTGGGTTGAAGAGGGTCTTGGTGGCTAGGATAGAGAACGCAATATTATCTGCCAAGTAACTTAACCAGGGTTGCAGTTTGATGAGACGTCACTATTTTATACCCAAAGTGTGATCTTATGACATATTATTAAAGGTTCCACTGAAACCCCACACCAAATAGTCCTAAACTCACAGCTCTTTGGTTATCTGCCTGTCAGATTTATACAGAGTGTGTGTTAGAGGGATACACTGAATCTAAATTTATGAATGGTGCATTTTTTTTAGACAGAGAAACGAAATAGCCAGATTGAGGCCAGGAAAGGAGTGGAATTGAGGCACACTTTTAATGCCTCAGGTTTTATTTGCAAAATTCACCATGAGGTTTATGACATGCACCCAGACAGAATTGAATGACGGTCCTAAGACCACAGAAGCAGAGCAATATATTTTCCACCCCAAGGCTGTACATGTGTGACAGAGATTCATGTTGCAAGCCACTGGTATTTGGCTTTTGATTATGATCCTTCCCATTTCATGTGCTGGCATGCCTGGTCATGATTTTGACTGGTAGCTATACATCATCACCTCCACTTTGCTTTCTGCTCGGTGTACTTAAAATTTAAAAAGCCGTAACCCTTCCCCTCTTTTACTGGTGAATATCTTGTGGGCATTTATCAAAGGATAGTTATCCTTAGTGATGATTGCATTGTATTACATGTAAATGCACTATCATGAGAAAACAAGTAAAACTTTCTTTTATTTTTTTAGCAAGCTTATTTTAGCCAACTCTCAGCGACTATTAACATTCACACCTAGAGGCAATTTGGAACAGCCAGTTAGCCTAAGGCCCGGATGTCATTTGGGCGATAATGCCCAATTTGAACAATTTTGATTTTTTTTTACCAGTAAAGTTATGGTTGGTCAAAGACAGTCAAAAAATCACGGGCAGTCTCCAAAGAATCGCCCAAATAAGATCAGGCCTTAATGCACATCTTTGGACTGTGGGAGGAACCAGAGTACCCAGAGGAAACCCACATAAGCATGTGGAGAACAGGCAAACTCCACACAGAAACACCCTCGCCGAGCCCAGGATTTAAGCCCAGTACCTTCTTGTTGTGAGGCAGGCGTCCTATCCAATAAACACTATATGGTGGTAAGGTGGTTAGCACATGCACCTCACAGCAAGACAGACCTGGGTTTGAGTCCCCGGCTTAGGCGGAGACCAAAGACATGCACAGTAGCACATTAGGCTGACTGGTTGTTCCCTAGGTGTGAGTGTGAATGGTCGTGTGTTGGCACTGTGATGGTCTGCCAAGCGTGCCTTCACCCAGGATCAGCTGAGATTCCCCTCGACCCTAGTAGGATTGGCAAATGAGTAAATGAGAGTGAGAATATATTTGATTGTGTATTCAGTATAACACCATAATTAATTTAAAAAGAAGCAATCATGGTGTGATTGAAGTGTAAACATTCAGTATTATTTCAATTCTCTTAACAAAAATAGTACATTAAATGTTTAGGAATTACTGCCATTTTTACCCAGCCCCTCCATGTTCATGGGCTCAACAGAAATATACATATATAATTATAAATATCGGCATAATTTTAATACATGGATGCAAATATTTTGTGGTCAATAACCACCAAAGCCGGAAATGTAGATGCAGACTTCCTTGATATTCTTTGGCCGGCCTTCAATTGCTGGTTGTTTATGGATCTTTCTGACTTAATTTTTTTCTTTGTAAAGTGTAAAGCATGCTCAGTTAAGCTGTCATTTAAGAACCTTCCATTTCTTTGCTTCAGGAAACTCTTAGGCTCATGGTATTTTATAAGTTATTATCCATCTGTATCGTAAAACAACATCGTATGGGTTTTACAGCATTCAAGTGAATCTGAGTTCATCATGCGTCTTATATTAGCAGTCACATCATCAATAAACACTAGTGGCCCAGTTCCACTGGCACTCATACATGTTCATGTCCACCATGTTTGACAGATGATGTGGTATGCCTTGGATCACGAACCCGTCCTTTTCTTCTCCATACATTTCTCTAACCATTATTCTGGTACAAGTTAGTCTTGGTTTCATCTATGCAAAGAGTCTTGTTCCAGAAATGGACAGTCTTTTTAGCAAAATCTAAGCTGGGCGTTCTGCTCTTGAATGTTACTAATGGTTTATACCTTAACGTAAATCCATTGTATTTATATCCCTAAAGGCAACTCTTGAGCTCTAGACCTACTTCCTTAAGACTGTTCTTGATGTGATTAGATGTTGTGAAGGAATTTTCCTTTATGAAGTAAACAATTTTACTGGTCTTTCAGGAACACCCCACATGACCTGTTTTTAAGATGAATAGACCCAGTCGTTTATTCATCACAATGCAGCCTGTGTCAAAGTCACTCGGATCCTTACACTTGCTCATTTTTCCTGCTTTCAGGATATCAACTTCAACAACTGACTGTTCACTTTCTGCATCCCACTACTTGACCGGTGCCACCTCTCAGTGCTTATAGTGTTTATTTGGTTTTTATGGTTTATATTTTCATTCATTCATTCACTTTCCAAGTCGGTTCTGGGCAGGGAATTTGGAACAATTTGGAATTACACACACACACACACAGACACACACACACACACACTGTGTTTG
>JAOUQZ010000010.1:16835282-16855334 GCA_028564935.1 Neosilurus hyrtlii | reverse complement strand
TTTCTCTCTCCCTCACACACACACACACACACACACACACACACACACACACACACACACACACACACACACACACAGAGAACTGAAAAAGACTAATAAGAACTAGATGGTACATAGGGTTTTGTACACACACACACACACACACACACAAATATACATAACTTACATTGTTCATTATTTATTGCACTACCTCAACTTTTTCAACATGAAAACCACCCAAAGCAATGCCATCACTTCAGGGGAAAAAAATTCTAACCCCTGCAGTTCAGTCCCTGCTAGTAACTCACAGGATAAAATTACCAGTTTTGTGATTTTTATGGTCATTTATGTTACAATATGTGTCTGGATCACTTAAACATATTACATACGCATGTAATATGTACACTTTAACAAGATTTTTAAAAAAGAAATAAAATAGTTTGATGTTGCTTTAGTAAAATATTGATGTCAAAGTACAATATATGTTATTGGTATAATACTTAATTTTACTTACACTAATCCTTGTCTTTTTGTTTTTTCTGTCTGTTTGCTAAAACTCAGTCACAGAAACTCCCAAAGAGTATGTTTACTGTACATTCTTTACATCAACCACTACCATGAAACGTAATTCATCATCCTTCCACTAGGTGGCAACGGCTTATTTCAAACAGCTAGCCATTCATGACTCAAGAAAAATCGCATGCTATCTTGTCACTGTTAAGCGTTGTAAATGAAAGTAAATAAAGGAAAAGAGGACGAATAGCTAAACAAATCATTTTGCCATGCAGATTTTCATGGTACACTGGTGAGCTCATCATACAATACTATTTATTATATACCGCTATTGAGGAAGGTTCTCACCGTTTGGCAGTTTCCAGCCCCCCCTTTCCATGCACCAGTTTGGTGACCTCAGCAGCAAGCCGCTTGTGTGCCGTTCTCTTTCCGGGATCCTGCCTCTGCTGCTCCATCACCTTCTCCACCTCAGCCAATGGCAGGAAGGTGAACAGCTTCAGGTATCTGAGGTTTAAACACTACACATTAGTGCTCTAATTTTACTGATACAAATTATTACAGCTTCCAAACTGGATATCTTTCTAACCTGAGGAGGTCTCTGAGACCTGTTCATGGATCACTTAAAATTTCAGCACTGATCTCTTGCAAATAAATAAATAAATAAATAAAAACAAAAAAATGCAATCGGTTACGTCCTTCTGAAAGCATTTGATTTTTCCTGTACGTAAGTGTCAATGACCCCAGCACCGGGCACAATGACCTGGAGAAAGTAAATCGCCATCTGGAAGGAAGAGTGCAGGTGTGACTATTAACCTGGAGGTTGTGAGTTTGAATCCAGGTTAATGAACGCAACCATTCAGGGCCAGGAGTCCATGGGAGCTAAATGGTTGAGCTCTCATGGGAGGGTAGGATGGCATACGCTCACCTTCCACTTTCCATTTCAGCGTATTAGGCTGCCAGTGATTATAAATGCACAGCAGCTCAAAAAAGATGCAGGCGGCAGAATCACTTATCACGGAGTGGGGTATATGCCTGCATACGCCCCTCCTGGTTGTTTGTGGTTGCATGATACGGAGGCAACACTTTATGTGTGGGAATTGGCTATGACTAAATAACCCCCATGCAAAAAGGTAAGTTTAAAGTTACTTGCAAAGTGTCAGATTTAATCTCTGTTTGTGTGTGTGAGAGAGAGAGAGAGAGTAAAAAGACAGACCGGGGGGGGGGCCTCTATACTCGCTGTGGGATGATAGTAATCTATATATGGTGATAATGTGAGTTAAAATAAACTCTAACAATATGAGATAAAGATAATTAAAGTTCTCATGGACCTGCTGTAGGAAAGTGCGGTGCTGCTCATAGTTTCACTCGGAAAGATTTTGAAGCGGGAAACATTCAAGGGAGTCACCTAGGCAACGAGAGCTGAGAGGTGAAGCGTTTCGCCTCTCTTACCAGGTGATGTCGCGTGTTGCTCGTCGCTTCCTGTGTGAACGCGGCTTAAGCCCGTGAGCTGTCTGGTTTTGCCAGGAAACGTTTGTATTCAGCCAAAATGAATTGAGAATAGAAAATAAAATACAGCTATACACTAGTGACTGGGCAGGTTTAAAGCATGCAGTGCTGTAACCACAGTAACCAGAGTGAAACTAAATGAGAACGATATATATATGTAACATGAAATGAGAATCTGAACCTCGCGAAAGCTTTAACGAGAGGTGAAATATTGTTAGAGATGATTTAACACACCATGGTGTGTGTTACTAGTCTACATTACACGCTCTATATAACTGCACAGACGTTATACTTCGATGACAATCTTCTTCATTATGATCGCAGACAGCGTCTTACTGTTCCACATTGTTGTCTGGCAGTCTGAGGAAGTACTGGTAGAACTCAAAGGGAGATGTTTTATCCCGGTTCAGCCACACAGCGTTTCCGGCAGTCTTCCCCAGTTTATCTCCCATTGAAGTGGTCAACAGTGGCACGGTTAGTCCGTACACTTCCTCTCCTGTCTTTCTGTGGGGAAAAAAAAACAAAACAAAAAACTGTAGCGCTGACGTTGGTCATTCATTCACTTTATTCTGATCAGGGTCACGGTGTGGCTGGATTCGCTCCCAAAGACCCTGCAAGTGAGCACACACTCATTGATCCCTGGGGAAATTTAGCATAGCAGATCCACCTACTGGAAATAAATAATGATGCATGTACACATGATGTCTGTATAGTTTTAATTTACTCCAGTACTGCAGGTTTTAAACCTTTTTTGGTTGTATATGTAGGTCTCAAGTCATCATCAACACTATTTCAGTCACTGGCCCAATCACAGAGACTACCAGTCACAAGTTTGGATGCACCTTGTAATTTAATTAGAATGACTAGGTGTGTCCAAAATTTGGATTATCTCTGTTGACTCACAGCAAGCAGGTTCTGGGTCCGAATCACACCCAAGAGCCCGTCCGTGTGACGTTTGCATGTTCTCCCCACGTTTAATTGGGTTTCCTCTGGGTACTCTGGTTTCCTCCAGCAGTCCAAGACATGCACATTACCACCAACTGGCTACTCTAAATTGTATGAACGTAAGAGTAAATGGTTGTTTCAAATCAGTTCCCTGTGATCCTGACGCTACGGGGGTACGGAAAATTCAAACACACATGTAGTCACTGAGGAAATAAGGGGGACAACACAGCACTGATCTTTCAATCCAAAATACACACATACACACTGGGGTTTTGTGTGAAGGCACTTGAGCAGGCTGTAGCGTGTACTCATTCATACAACCAGAGAGAAAGAGAGACACAAAGAGAGAGACGGAGAGACAGTGAAAGGGAGAGAGACTGATAGAGAAAGACACAAAGAAACAAACAGACAAAGAAAGAGAGAGAAAGAGAGACAGAGGGGGGAGGCAGAGAGAGAGACAGAGATAAAGACAGACAATCAGACAGATAAACAGACAAAAAGATGGAGAGGAAGGAAGACAGACAGAGAGAGAGAGACTGACAGAAAGAAAGACAGACTGAGAGACAGGCACACAGAGAGAAAGAAAGACAGACTAACAGAGAAAGAGAGAGACAGACTGACAGTGACAATGAGAGACTGATAGAGAAAAATACAGATAAAGGCAGAGAGAAAGAGAGACACACTGACAGACAGTGAGGGGCAGATAAAGAAAGAGAGAGAGAGAAAGACAGAGGGAAAAAACAAGAGAGAGACAGACAGATAGAGAGAGACTGACAGAAAGAAAGACAGAGAGAGAGAGGTACAGAGAAAGAAGGAAAGAGACTAACAGAGAAAAAAGAAACTGACAGACAGACTGACAGAGGAAAAGACAGAGAGACAATAACAGACTGAGAGGCAGATAAAGAAAGAGACAGAGAAAGAGAAAAAGAGAAACAGACAGAAAGAGAAAGGGATAGAGACACACACAGAGAGAGAGAGAGAGAGAGAGAGAGGCACAGAGAGAAAGAAAGAAAGAAAGACAAACAGAGACAGACTGACAGAGACTGAGAGAGGAAAAGACAGAGAGAGACTGACAGAGACAGTGAGAAGCAGATAAAGAGAGACAGAGAGAAAGAGAGAAAAAGAAAGACAACGAGACAGAGAGAGAGAGAGAAAGAAAGACTGACTAACAGAGAAAGAGAGAGACAGACTGATAGAGGAAAAAACAGAGAGACAGAGGGAGAGAAAGAGACAGAGGGAGAGAGACAGAGAGAGAGAAAAAGAGGGGGAAAGAGACAGGGAGAGAAAGAGACAGACAGAGAAAGAGACAGAGAGAGAGAAAGATACAGAGAGAGAGAGACAGAGAAAGAGACAGAGAGAGAGAGAAACAGAGCGAGAGACAGAGAGAGAGAAAGAGACAGAGAGACAGACAGACAGAGAGAGAGAGAGAGAGAAAGAGAGAGAGAGAGAGAAAGAGACAGACGGAGAGACAGATGGAGAGACAGACAGAGAGAGAGACAGAGAGAGAGAAAAAGAGACAGAGAGAGAGAAAGAGACAGAGAAAGAGACAGAGAGAGAGACAGAGAGAGAGAGAGAGAGAGAGAGAGAGAGAGACAGAGAGAGAGACAGAGAGAGAGAGACAGAGAGACAGAGACAGAGAGAGAGACAGAGACAGAGAGAGAGACAGAGACAGAGAGAGACAGAGACAGAGAGAGACAGAGACAGATAGGGGGGGGGTGTTTTTGGTTAGTTGCCAGACCGCAGTCCGTACTTGTGAATGAACTCGTGTCCGGACATCAGGTTCCCGAGCTGATCCGAGCCCCCCAGTTGGACCCTGCAGCCGTGCGCCTGGTGGAGATGGTAGAAATCAAAGGCCTGGAAGAGCTGGTAGCAGAACTCGCTCAGGCTCAGACCCGCGGCGCTCTTTAAGCGGGACTGCACGCTGTGGCGGCTGAGCAGGGTCCCCATGCGGAAGTACCGACCCGCCTCGGCCACAAACTCCACCACGTTCCGGTCCCGGTACCAGCTGGCGTTGTTCAGCACGCGCATGGTACCGAGTCTCTGCGGGTCGCTACAGAAGTGCAGCTCGTGGTGGGTGAAGATCTGGTGCAGACTTTCCTGAACAGACCTGACGTTGCTGTCTACGACGGTGGCCGACAGGGGCTCTCTCTCCGCGGACTTCCCGCTCGGGTCGCCGATCCTCGCCGTGGCTCCGCCGATCAGCGCGATCACGTGGTGCCCGGCATTGCGGAAGTGCAGCAGTCCGATGAGCGGCAGCAGGTGTCCCGCGTGCAGGCTGTCTGCGGTCGGGTCGAAGCCGCAGTACACCGTCTGCTGGGCCGAATGGAGCAACTGGGGGAGACTCACCTGGGCCGCGTGTTCAGGGAAAGACTCCTTCAGCAGGCCTCGTTTGTGCAGCGATAACAAAAACCCGTTTCTCCACGACGAGGATGTGTGAAAGCCTACTGTCGGGAAACAAACCGGAAACGGGCTTTTCGGAACAAACCCAGCTCTCCCTCGCCATCCTTTGCAAAGATTGCGGCCACAGGACGCCGCCATGTTAGTGATGACGTACACAAGATGCTCACTGCTGCCCCTAATGGAAATAAATCTCGTTCACATACTTTCATACGTCAATGCAGCCGCCATGTTGGAAGGGGCGAGAATCGCTCGAAAACCAGTAAGTCTATGGTGAGAAACTTGTTGGAAACTTGAGCAAAACCTGCCTGTCTTGAGCAAACTATGCACTGTTACTGATGCTTATGAACCCATTAAAACTTACAAGTAGCAACAATAATTACCCAAATAATAATTAGTCAGAATTCATGTAGGATATATACAACATGTACAGTCTCAAAACAAGTTATTAATGATGACCAACAGGGGGCACCAAATACCCCAAATACTAGTTTTGAGTCCAGCAGCAACACTCACTCACTCACTCACCAAACCAATTAATCCAATTACAGTCACTGCCAGCACTGGGCAAAGGTGAGGTACACCTTGTACAGTTTGCCAGACCATCACAGGACTAACACACACAACCATTCACATCCACACCTAGAGGCAATTTAGAAAAGCCAATTGGTCTAATGTGCATGTCTTTGGACTGTGGGAGGAAACTGGAGTACCCTGAGAAAAGCAAGCACAGGGAGAACATGCAAACTCCACACATAAGTGTCTGAGCCCAGGACTCGGACACAGGACCGTCTTGCTGTGAGGCTGACGTGCTAACCACTACATCACCATGTTGCCCTAGCAACAACACTAATAATGAAGCAAGGCTATATTAAACTACACATAGATCACATAATCACATAACCTTTTGCTTTAAAGTTTCTCCAGCATCTAATCAGAGCAGTTTATCATGATTAACATGCAGTTTATTATCTGTGTGAGTTTTATATTCTATGTATTCAGGGGTGAAAAGTAACACTAGTCCGCTGGGCCGTGGCGATAACAAATCTGTAGGGCGAGTGATGGGGTCCATGGATTTCAGAGATGTTTTCTGAATTTATGACAAATTGAGAAAGCTATTGCTATTGCAGAATGCTATTGCTCCCAAGTCTCAGAGGGAGAGCCCCACCTGGGATGGGTGTTTGAGCCTTACTCTTCTCCTTGCAAGATTAGTCAAAGCCCACCAACCGAGGACACCATTCTTTAACTCAGGGAACGTCCTAGGGGGCAGTAGTCTACGTAGAAGAAAGACTAGGTTGGTGTCAGTACAATGTGAAAAAATAAGTACAACCCAAGGAAAGTGTTGCTTTTACTTTTCAACATATTTAAACAAGCAATTATTTCACCCTCTTACAGTACATACTCTTACTTATTTACTTATATACTGATAAAGGTGATGTAATCCAGTAAAACACCCTATTTTTTTTCCTGTCAAAGTTATCACAATAAAAGTTAGAAAGACAGACGGAACCCACTTCTAAATCTCCCGCCCTGCTTTCCTTTAGTGATGGCGAGAGGTAAAAGCCAGGTCAGTCACATGAAAAAAGTAAGTACACTCTCACCCTCACACTTTCAACTCCATATTAGAGTGCGGAGTTTCAGGTAAGATGCCATTCATCGGAATTTCCCGCAAGTGGAAACATGATGTGTTTGTGGTGTCATCATACCAAGATTTTAAGAGTGACATTTTCAGAAAAACAGGCTGTGAGTGTGTATGTGTATGGCAAGGGATTTAAACAGATCTTAAAATTATTTGAAATAAATGGAAAAATCATTCACCAGTGTAATAGATTTAACACGAATGCCGATTTGTCTAGACCTGACAACCACGGCGAATTCAGGCAGTGTGGACAAAATGGAATCTCCAGGAGCCTCAAGATTTTTTCATTTCTTCAGGCAACTTGTAGTTATTGGTGTGAAAGTGCATATATATGTACAATCAGGAAGAGATTGGAGAAATTTCACTGGCATCAGAGGCATTCCAGGAAAAAGCCTTTCTTGTCCAAAAAAATCCCAACAAATTAATAAATTGATGCAGTGCCAATTTCTGGGTGTGGGTGCTGATGAGAAACCGGGAAATGTTTTTATTCAGCCTAAAGTGGCAATATTAGCTTCTGATGCCAAGGGTGTACCTCTTCTTATTTTTTTACAGGGGTATATTGTATATGTTGATGTTTTTTTGTTGTTGTTGAATACATGATTTAAAAAGCTGTCTTTTCTCATTTTTTTAAAAAGTATATCACCTTTATGTGTAAGCACTGTACTTTAAAAGGTTGACATTTGCTTGTTCGGTTATGTTGAAATGACTGTGTTAGTGGACTCAGGTCATGTATTGACTGCCAACTATCCGTCTCCTCTAACTGCCCACATCTGAGCCATGGAAACTCTCCAGGAGAATTGTACATGATATTCCAATTGCGTTCTTAAATATAGAAAGGCCCACCCAGCCCACATGCACCTCTTACGCAGTCACATGGAGGAATAAGTGATGCCCTTGGTGGACAAACTTAACAAGAACCTGGGGACATTAACTGCATCTCGTTTCTCTATTTGAAAACAGCCGTTCTCGTCGTAACTGTGGTTCTAAACATGGTATTTGACAAAATTAATCAATCAATGAATAAATCAGAAATTGGATTTTACAAATAGATTTTTTAATGTTTGCAGATTGTGTGTGTTTTTGTGAGCTATATACTATTAATCTGTTGAAAAGAAGTTAAAAAAAGACAAGATTTTTGCATCTGGATACATGCTGCCTTTTAAATGAAGTTAAATTCTGCAGCACACCGTTTTCCATTATGATTCAAATACTGTTAAAATCCTTTTAAAGTAAAATACTAATAATTCTAATCAAAAACAAGGTTCATGTGTGCTGTTATTTTAATCCACAAAGTACTTTCCTTTTTCTAAGCACTCAGTTGACTTAATTAAAAACCAATATTCATTCACCATCTTGTCACTGGGGACACAAATGCAGCATTTGGATTATTAAATGGTGTACGCAACCTTGACAACAAACTGTTAAATAATGTATGATTTATAACAGTCTGTAGCAAAGGCACAGGTATTAATGCTTGAATTAGGCTTCACAAATTATTTCCCTTTTATACAGGTGTCAGACATACAGTATCTGTAATCCTTAAAATATAAATAGTATAAATCCCACTCATACTGACAACATAATAGTTCATTATACCAATGCAGCCATTCTAATAAATAATCACATGATGGTAATGTTTATGCTGAATTGAATTCACAACTCGTTTTAAGACAATCCTTCTCAGTTTTATAATTATGCTCTGGAATGGCAGGATTGTGAAATTTGATTGCATGTTGCCGAACAAGTGTTTGTATTATGAGTAATTCATGTGGTTTGATGAGCTTTAGTGAAACAGATAATTAAAACTCATGAAATCATTAATGAGAAAACAGTCAATCAATACATACATACACACATACATACACACACTAAAAAAAAAAAAAAAAAAAACCCTACCTATTTCTATCGAAATAATTATACTATCCACAAGAAGTACTATGAATAGACACAAGATTTTCTGGCTTGACGGATGTCATGGTGTCAGTTATTGAACATAATAACTCAAGTATGAATGTCATCTTAGAGGTTCTACCTGAGGCTAAAACCTGTCGTATGGGCTAACAATTCATACACTCCGAAAACAAAAGTTTCTGTCTGTGAATATTCTGTCCCTGCATAGGTAAATCTCCTCAGTGCTGTAGACCAAAGAGAAAAAAGGGACTTACAAGACATGTTCAAATAGACATTTCCCTTTACATATATACACCAGTACATTCTGATAGCTGGTTAACCGTTGCACTATTTAAAAAATTGCACTCCGAATAAATCCCAACTATTTTACAATAAGTTATATATTAACCAAGAGTTTTGCTTTAGTATAAAAATATTACACCATTAAAAATTATCTATAAATTTATAGTGTTCACACTACCTATATTGATAATATGAATGCAATTTCAAAATATTTCTCATATGATATACAGGTAAAAAGTACATTTAGGTCCAGTTAAAAGGAAATATGGCCATCGTGAGTGTAACTGTAAAGATAAATACAAATGCAGTCTGTTTCAACTTAAAGGATCAGTGTATAAGTTCATGATTTTTTTGGTCTTGTGTGGTTTTAAGACCATTTACATGCTAATTACATGCTATAAACACAAAAAATAGGTACAGTAAAATATACTCCTGATACCTGAATATTATGAGACGGGGGGCACCTAAAAGTAGGTGAAAGTTATCTTGTCTTTCAGATTATTAATCTTTCACATGCTGTATATGGAGGCTTAAATTCAGAAGCACCAAGAATGAGCATGCATAATCTAGCATCTAGGCAGCCGTAGCCTAATGGTTAGTGAAGTGGCTTTTTTTGGGAACGAAAGGTTGCTGGTTCGATTCCCGGACCAGCAGGAAAAATGTGTGGTGGTGGGGGAGTGAGCTGTACCTTCCCTTCCTCCACCTTCATGGGTGAAGTGCCCTTGAGCAAGGCACCTAACCCCCAACTGCTCTCTGGGCGCCCCAGTGTGTGTAGCCGGCCAATGCTCTGAGTGTGTGTGCGCTCACTGTTTACGTGTGTGCGCTCACTTTGGATAGATTAAATGCAGAGCCAATAATTTTCCTTGTGGGATTAATACAGTATAGCAAAAAAAATTAAAAATCAAGCCAAAAGCAAAATTCATATTGAACAAAGAACAAAATGAAGCAGGAATTAAAACAACAGTATCGGCTTGATTTTGCTGCATATATTTCATGGAAATGTTAACGGCGCAACAGTTATCTTGCCATTTTACAATTTCCAAAGTTTGATTTATTAGTCTAATACAGCTATTGATTTCATCTTCGGCTCATTATGTCTTTACGAACTGATTCTGTACAAATATTACTTTATAAAACTACTTTATAAAACTTTAAAAACTCATTTAAATCAATGCAACAGAATGATCTTTCCATCTTATTGCATACTAGTTGTCTTGTACTCAATTTTGGCCTACACCTGATCTCAGTAAGTTATATAAATATCATTGTTGCTATAAATCACATTAGCGTCCACCTGTCAGAATCCATCTCTTAATTTAAACTACATGGCAAAATGTTTTTGACAGCTGACCATCATACCCATATGTATTCCTTCACCAAAGCCCTGAACTTTTACCATAAAATTTGAAACACACAATTGAACAAAAAGCCTTCATTTGCTGTGGTATTCAAATTTCCCTTCACTGGAAATAAACAGCCCAAAGCTCTTCAAGCATGACAATGCACCTGTGCATAAAGTGTAGACTGTGTTGGAGTGGAAGAACTCGAGTATCCTGCACAGAGCCCTGATCTTAACCCCAGTGCTCTTTTAGCTGAATGAATACAAATCCAAAATCTAGTAAAAAAAAAAAGCTTTCCAGAACAGCTGAGATTATTAAACAGTAAATCTAGAACGGGAGGTTCAACAAGCACATATGGGTGTGATCGACAGGTGTCCACAAAATTTCCTTTCCTATTTTGTCATTCCATATAATTCTATTTATAGAATTAATCAAACCATTTATTAAAGGTTGTCATCTGCTAACAGCCCTGTTGATAAATACATCAATCAAAGTTCTCTTCTTATTTGATCTGCACCATGTTAACACACAAAATATCATTAAACCTTAAACATGCTGTGTATAGAAATTAAGCAGTCTCTAACTTTTATGCTTCAAATTCTAAATGTCATTTAACTGCTTTGGGTCTTGGGTCACTAAATTGCCCCGCCCACGGACTACCACTTGAAGTTGCAGAGGCCTGAGAGTAAGTTTGGAAAGTGTACAAATCCTCAACCCTCTTTCAGGACGAGTTTCACAATGTCCCAAGAAACAAATTTTTTCCACTAATACAGAGGAGCTGTGGCTCAACCCAGGGAGGACACTAGACCTCACCAAAAAGAAGTAAGATCTTGCAGTAAGAAATTGCAACACCCAATTCCCCAAAAAGACCTGCATTATTATGCATCAAGGTAAAGATTATAATTTTAAAATGTTACAAAATCTTAATATTCAAAAGGAGCAAATCTTCTTTTATATATAATCATTAGTATATACAGCCATGGAAAACATTAAGAGACCATTTTTGATGAATATTCCCATTATAAGTGGTCTCTTCATTTTTTCCATGGCTGTATATGCATGAATTGGATTTTTTTTGTTGCACAACTGGATAAATGTGCAAAACTGCAGCGCAGTGAAAAACATGGGTACCTGCACTAGAAATAGCAAGATGGCACTGTTACACGTTTTATCCAGGTGTGCACTAAGAAAGGCAGGAGAGACTAAAGCCTCGTTCACAAACAACCTTCATGAATTTAGTGGAGCTACAGCAGAAGGGACTGACTTTAGTCTGGGTGAGGTGGATTTGAAACCTGTGTAGTTGCACTCATATAATATAAAGATTTTAGCACCACCTAAAAGTAGAGCTCCTTGACTCTTGTCTCTGTTGACAGGTGTCCTAGCCTGGGTTTGCTTCTCAGCACCTTTCCCTTCACTACCTGTTTTCTGCTTTATTAGTATGACCTGTCTGCTTAGTTTAATTTTCTAACTTAATTAAATTGAATGTTTTGTCAAAGTTCTGATTTCTGCATTTGCTCCACAAACATTAATTTACCCGCAAGTTTGCCTACCTGAGTTAGATTGTATTTTGTTTTATTATTCTGTGCGAGTCTGAGTGGTGATGTATGAGCCTTTTTTTGAGGGGGGGGGTATTCAGTTTTGTTTTTATTGCTGCCCATCATCATGCAAATCATCAATATATAACAAACAATTAACATGAACGCAGCAGCATGGCAGCCTTGTTGGGTTGTTGTGATACTTGGTTGACGTACGACCGCCAAACATTACATGGCGTGACATGCTCAAACTAACTGTCGTAAAAACAATCTAGGACTATTTAGTAAATTTGTACAATTCTGAGTGCATCAGATGAACCAAAAAGCATATGAAATAGGTATTCCACCGGAAGACTAGGAAATGAACCTGACGTTTGATCATGTTCAAAACTTCACAACAAGGGTTTAAGGCATTTTCCATCCCAAAACAGGTGAGTTTTGTATGACACATCCACAAATGTCCTAGGAATTTGCTCAATTTGCTATCTGCATGAACCTGTTATATACCTGTTGTGCGATGTATGTGACAGGGACTTATGAGTGATCACTGATATATTAAGAGTTTCTTTTTTTAGTTTAATGTAGGAACTTGTCAAATAGCATGTAACATTAGTTTACAAAAAGGTGTATAAAGTTTTATATTTTTTGCTTGACTGTGTGCCATGATCAATAACTGGCTATCATTGATGCAATGACCTATTTTGAGCTGACATCAGGCAAACAACTGCGGACCTGAGTAAATTAACCAGGTGTTAATAAAACTGCACTGGAAATATATCAGAAGCAAAATACTAAAACATCCTGGTAATATTTCTGACACACTATCAGCTCGACTTTGCCTCTTACATTTAGAAAACAAAGGCACAAACTTATCCTGACTCATGACCCTTACTCTTACTGAGCAGCCTTATTTATGCAACCCCAGAAACAAACACTAATGTTCATGACAGCAATATTTCAAGGTTATGAAAGATCATTCGTCTGTTCTGTATTGAATATGCATGAGTTAGTGCACTTGATACGACTTTACAGAAAACACGTTTACAAGTACTGTAATTTCTTTCTTCTTTTTTTTTTAACCTAATCTGAACCCACATGGGTATTATTGGTGTAATTCTTGCTGTTACTTGTACACATGTATGCAATATGACTCCATGCAGCTCTTCCTATTTTTTGCTGAACCAAGCATTAATGTAGTCCCACTCCTTCTACATGTTTTGGATGTAGAGGGACCAACTCTGTGTCATGCAAATACACCCTTATTTCTGTTTAAAGGACATACTGCAGTATCAACAAGTCTAATCTGTAGGCTTGTTTTCACAGGTTGTAGCCCATGAAGGACTTAATAATGATTAGTATAAAATTTTAGAAAGTATAATAAAACTTTAGTACAGTATGAATTACGACGATCCTGACACCAGTCCTTTCTAAAGAAAAGTCCTCTACCTGATTTCGGTCTCTTCTGTATAGCTGGCTAGCATTTCGTTTCTTGACACAAGTGTCCCCTGTGCATAGTGGTTTATAGGCAGCCCTTCAGATAAGGCTGTGACTTTAAACATGGACAGATTCTGGAGGCCCCTGGGAGCATTTCCTCATTTTTCAGGAACAAATGAATGTCCGAGTCATCAGAAAAGCCCTCAGACTTTAGAACAGGTTCAGAGCAAAACCCGGTCCCTTGTTTTTTCTTTTGCCTCCACCACCACACCCCATACAATCTATAGCACTAGTTTCCCTCAGTACATGTCTCTGTAGATTTCCTGTAGCAGAGGATGCAGTGATGTGTCCTCAGTTTTCTTGATCTCCTGCACTAACTGTGCATGCTCTGTGACGAGCTGACGCAAGTCAGCTAGTTTCTGCAGCAGTTTAGGGAAGAGGAAGGTATTGTCTGGGTGGTTATTCTGTAGGTGGAGCTGCAGGACATGGACAATGCTCTCCTGCATCCGCTCGATATATGAGACATTCATCAGGCCTGGACGATCTGGATAACAAAAAGCACAAGAAGTTACATGGTCAGTCCCAACACAAAGCTCATCTGATTTGTTTGAAATTATTTAAAGGTGAATTGAAGAATGGAAAAATAAATGTCCACAAGGTAGGCAGTCTGTTATTCAGCTCTTGTCTCTTACCGCCACAGCAGATGATGGCTGCCACAAACAGAGCCAGGTCACTGTCATCCAGTCCCAGTGCATTGAACTTCATGGCGAACTGGAATTTGGGCTCCATCATGTCACTAATAGGTCGTCGAAGGCTTTTGAGGAACTCTCTTGTGATGAAGCCACTGCCATAGGCAACCAGCAGGCCATCTTTATTCATGCATGAGGCCAACATAGCAAAGAGTGCCTCATACACACCATACTTCAACAGTGTTACCTAAAAAGGAACACAAAATATATTATAAAAGTCAGGAACAGGAGAAAGAAACTGAGAGAAATGATACATTTTCAATCAATATTTAAAAATTTCAGAGAAGAACAATAGTGGACAATGGCCTTATAGGCCTGAGTGATTGGAAGGAGCACAAGTAGATTCGCACCAGAATCATTTAAACATTCAGGACTGAAAAACAATATCTTTAATTCACAAACCATTCCACTGACCCACAAATAGCAAATAAATAAATAAAAAGAAGGGGGAAATAGCTCCATATGCCCTTTCATGTTCTCGCATCTGATTCATCCCACCAACCTGGTCATTTAGGTCGAGGTTGCAGAAGCCTGGAACCGACTTGGCGAACTCAGTAAGCTCTGTGACTGTCTCCACTGAAGTGCACTGGCAGCAGTGGAAGATCCGCACCTCTGGATCCTTCTCAAGCAGTCCACCTGCAGTGCCAACCATCTTTGCCACCAGAGTCTTCTCAGCCAGATGCAGAGTCTCCATATCATGGATTACAAAGGGCTGGAATACAAAAGATATATATTTTTTCAATATTAAGAAAATAAAACTCTGAGTAACATCTCTTTTAATGAAATTAGACTAATGTTATTCAATTTTCCGGTCTGTAAAAGTTCATCTCTCCTTACAAACAGCTTAGGTGAGAATTACCTAAACACCTTCTTGCTGAAACCTTTAACATCATCAAGTAGCCTTATGAGGTAGTATTCAACAGCATTTTACTTCCTGCCTCATACAAGCCAGACCTTAGCTGCACTCCACTACCATGCATTCACGGCCTACAGTTGAACTGCTTTCCAGTAATTGCAAACCCAGAATATCCTGCCTGAAACGGCTTGTGAATAAGCAGATAACTCAGGCAAGTATGCTAACAACTTAGCTACTGTGATAGTTGGACTGCTAGAGCACAACACTGGGACTGGATAGTGTCTCGTTCTGCATGCCCTTGTTTTCCGTGCTGGGTAAAGGAGCCCTGGATGAATTCTTGGCTCAGCCCACACATCAGAAATGTCCATGGCCAACAATAAGAACCTCAAAAAGTGATATAACTCTCTAGACATATGAACAACCCAAAATCAGACTGCACAGTTGAAATCATTGATTCTGCCACTCACAGCAGAAGTTCAAACTTTTCTGCAGTGTGCTGATTATATGATGAAGGCTGAGTCTCTCACCTTCTCCTCTTTTAAGGAGTGACAGTGCTTTCAGGGAGATGACCCATGTAAAGGGCAGACCAATTAGTAATGATCCACTGGCAGCCAGAGGTCTCTCCCGTGTCCTATTGTCACAATGTTCCACCAGTGTATAGCATGTCCTACTAACTCTATGACATCAACAGCTCCTTGATATCCTGAGTGACTGTACTACAGGAAAGGTTCCCAACCCAGGTCCTGTAGGACCCCCTGTCCTGCATATTTTAGTGCTTTCCATGCTCTGTCATACCCACTTACATTTTTATAGAGCTGTTAATTAGCCATTTCATTAAATGAGATGTGTTAGGAAAAGGAAGACCAGGATTGGGAACCTCTGCACTACAGCACTATTGATACTGGACAGCACCAATTCCACCAGTAGACTGACCCTTTATCTGCAATGGGGTAACATCACAAGAAGCTGTTTAAACAGAGAGTGGTCCAACAGGAGACAGACACCACCACCTACAGGGCCAGATTAACAGGCCTGTACAGTGACTTCTAATGTGGAGTTCATAGAGGCATACAGAAACATTACCATGCACCTTCTTCAGGTTCTTCATGGTGTACCTTTCAACACTGTGCCTCCCTTTGGTGTGAATGTAGCATTCATCTCTAAACAGCATTATAGTCAGATCTAAGGTGGAATGGTTACTCATGGCATTGTGGCACATGTTATTACAAGTGATTATCTGCCTTTTCCTTTGAAAAGTATTTAGGGTCCTACTAGGGTCATGAAGAGGTTGGAGCCTATCTCAGCCGACTCTGGGCAAAGGTTGAGTACACCCTGACCTGTTTGCTTCTCCACTGCAGGGTCAAAACACACACACAAGTATTCATTCACAATCAGACCTAGGTGCAATTTGGAACAGCCAATAAGACAAATGTGCATATCTTTGGACTGTGGGGGGGGACTGGAGTACCCGGATGAAACCCACACAAGCACCGGGCGAACGTGCCAACTCCACACCAAAACGTCCTCGCCAAACCCAGTACCTTCTTGCTGTGAGACAGATGCCACTGTGCCACCCCAAAACTAACATAGATAAGCCCGGATGCTTATCTGTAAACATTGTACAGCAAGCAGTCTCATCTCATTTGTCAAACCACTTAATCCTACTAGGGTTTCATAAAGGCTGGTGCCTAGCCCAGCCACTTGGGCGAAGGCAGGGTACACCCTGAACAGCTTGCCAGACCATCTCAGGGCAACACATTCACAGCCATCCACCTACACACTCACACCTAGGAGCAATTTGAAACAGTCACTTAGCCTAATGTGCATGTCTCTGGACTGTGGGAGGAAACCAGATTACCTAAAAAAAATCCATGCAAGCATGACGAAAACATGCAAACCACACAGCTTGCTTACGCCCTCCCTGGTTGGTGGTGGTCGTGTGATAGGGAAGGCTATACTTGATAGGTGGGAATTGCATATGACTAAAATTAAGGGAGAAACGCCTGCCTGCAAGTATCAAACCCAGGACCTTCTTGCTGTGAGGTGGACGTGCTAACCACTACGCCACAGTGCTGCCCTTTAGAACAAGCAGTGATTAGGCATATTAGAGCAGCTTGCATATTTGAGAACAAAGCTTTCATCTTTTACAGGATGGGGCAAATGTGATTTAAGTTTCTACTGACACCACCACACTTGCTGTTAGATGTCAGCATAAAGCAGTAACAGAAGGCTCTGCTTGACCCCCAGACGATCTAAAGAGCATTTAAAATCTGGGTTAATAGGTCACACGTATATCAATACATTAGCAGCAGATACTTTCCATCCTATAAGTCATGAGGTCGGCTGCCATGGGTCAGTTTTGTTTTTCCAGTACATCCCACAGATGCTTGATTGGACTGAGATCTGGGGAATTTAGAGGTCAACACATTGAACCCTTTGCCAGAGTAACTCTGTTACCATTCCTAGGAAGTTGTTGAAGTACGACAGGGCGCAACATATTGCTAAGTAGCCAATGTCATTGGAGAGTACCATCGCCATGAACTTGGTCTGCAATAATGTTTAGGTATGTGGTATGTGTGAAAGTAACCTTCGCATGAATGGCAAGATCCATATTTTCCCAGCAGAACATTGCCCAGAAGATACTTAACCTTAATATTAGGGTCATGGGGAGGCTGAAGCCTATCTCACCCGACACTGGGTAAAGGCAGGTACTCCCTGAACGGCTTGACAGATCATCGGAGGGCAACACACACAACCAATCACACTCACACTCACACTTAGGAGCAATTTGGGCAGCCAATTAGCCTAATGTGCATGTCTTTGTGGGAGGAACCCAGAGCACCTTTAGAAATCCCACGCAACAAGCAAATTCCTCTCAGAAAAACCTGTGCCATGCCCAGGACTCAAATCCAGCGCCTTTTTGTTGTGAGGAGGATGAGCTAACCATTATATCCACCGTGCCGCCCTTACCTTGTCAGTGCACTGTAAGATATAGCTGCAATGTAAAACACTTTAAGCCCAAACAAAAGTACCAAATTATGATGAAGAAATGAAAAATGAACTGGGCATAAACATTTCTTTATTATCTATATTTAAAACAGACTAGAGGTATGCATAGGAACTAGGATGAGGGATATGAAGGAGTGGGTGGTTTACACGGGCATATGAGTGGGAGTGGATGGTCTGATATGCAGTTTGCGCAACAAAGAAAGGCCACATTCATTAACTTTGGAATTGGAGATGGTTTGCTTGTGCAGCAGTGCACCACATATTTATATATCATATCTATCCTTAGTAAATCAGGGCCAGGGCTGCTACAACTAAAATCATATATTTGTTTAAATTTTATTGATTAAAAAAAAAATTACAGGCAGGTGCAAACAAATATAATACCTATGGGAGTGAACACATTCTCTAGGAGCAGGATTCGACAGAATTCACTGCAAAAAGGTTTCATTTCAAATACAAGAATTTGAGGAGAAATTTACTTAATAACTGTAAAATTAACTTGCTGCATGGTTAGTTAATTTGACTTGACAAGAAGTATTGAAAAGAGTTGGATTCAATCTGGGTGGCACGGTGGTATAGTGGTTAACACACCTGCCTCACAGCAAGAAGGTCCTGGATTACTGTGTGGAGTTTGCATGTTCTCCCCTTCCTTGCGTGGGTTTCCTCCAGGTACTCCGGTTTCCTCCCACAGTCCAAAGACTAATTGTCTATTCCAAATTGCCCCTAGGTGAGAGTGTGAATGGTTGTGTGTGTCGCCCTGCAATAGATTGGTGAGCTGTTCATGGTGTACCCAGCCTTCACCCAGAGGCTGAGATAAGTTTTAGTCTAGGATTAAGTGGCTTGGCAAATGGATGGATGGGTAAAATCTAGAAATGGGTTTAATAATAGGAAATGCTAGATCATTTTAAATATTCAAAATAATTTTATTCACTCTCATTTTTGTAATGTTCCTTTGGTTTAAAAAAAAAAACAGCCATATGCATGCCTCTAACAGAGAGAATATAAAACAACATGATGTATAGAAAAGGAAGCCAGATCTTACTGGTGTGTTTGTTTTGCCTGTCAGGATGGTTCGTGCTTTAGATTTGTTCATGCTGAAGTTCTTCAGATAAGCTTCACAGATTTGTTTGGCCAGACTTTTCTGGTCTGCTAACTGAGGATTCTCCACTTCCCTCTCCCCAGTTAATATCTCTGCCTTCAGCTTCAGCTTCTCCGACTGGGGCATCCGGCCAAAACGGATGGCTGCATGCAAAACATAGCACAATGACGCAGATCAAGAACAAGTTACATACTCAACTTGCTTTAGTGGATTTTTATAACTGATTGCTAGCACCATCCCTACTTGGAGGTACATGTGTGAGTTCACCAAATTTGACTGAAGATGTGCACTAAGCGTATCGTTTTAGATTCAGATGAACACACAGTTTCACTTAGGGACTGCACTTGAGACACTGAGTAAATTACTACAAGCATTAAGACTCGATTTACAAATCCTGACTAAGCTCTGTATGTCTGGTGTTTTTAGTAGACCCCAAGGAGTGGTGTAACTCCCATTTCATGCTGGATTCTATCCAAAGATAAAAATTATGGCATATTATGAGTTCAGCATGGCCCAACATTTGGCTTTTAATCAGGAATCATATCTTACTGACTGGTTCCATCTACCAGCCGAGGTTACCCAAGTGTATATATAGTTCACTTTTACCTGCCAGAAGAACTGCTGTGTTATTAATGAAAAACATTTGAACTCGGCAGATTAATGAAGTTACAGCTTATTGAGTTATATACAATGCATTTTTACAGTTAACTGAAAAGAGATCCAACACATACTTGGAATACAAAATTTCAAAAGATAATCAGATTAAGGCGGCACGGTGGCACAGTGGTTAGCACGTCCGCCTCACAGCAAAAAGGTCCTGGGTTCGATTCCCAGCTCGGGCGTTTCTGTGTGGAGTTT
>JAOUQZ010000010.1:16818702-16835182 GCA_028564935.1 Neosilurus hyrtlii | reverse complement strand
CTGCGATGGCCTGGCGAGCTGTCCAGGGTGTACCCCGCTCTCGCCCAGAGTCGGCTGAGATGGGCGCCAGCCTCCCCACGACCTTAAGTAGGAATAAGCGGTCAAATGAATGAATAATCAGATTAGCTCACAAACTGCCTGTATTCTGAACTTTTTGACACATACACACTTTATCTTCCTTAGTATCTTTCTGAGGACCTTCCATTTTTAGAATTATTCAAGCAGGTGATTAACACTATAACTACTCCTAAATCTATCCACAATCCACACTAAGTATTTATATATTTGTATATATAAATATATTTATATAATATACTTGTAATACATTTTAATGCACGTGTGAGCTATTTTAGAGGGCAGCTCGTTCATCAAATGGTCAGAAAACAGTCTGTTATCAACCCTATGGTGAGAAATCTGAGCCACCTGTAGGTTTGGGAAGCAATAATCTGTTGATATTTGTGTCTGGTAATGTTACCACCCATCTTACACAGCTTTGTGATCTCTATGTACTGGAGGTGACGTTAAACCATGATGTTTCACTTTCATACATGATTGGCTCTTCAGTAAACTCTGGGTCCAACAATTTTCTAGATGGTCAGTAACAACATTGGTGGCAGAGCAATATAATATTTAATTAATAATTAATCTCAAATATAATATTTTTTCTCCATGTTTCTGCTAATAACAGTTTCCACATGTTAGGGCCTTGGTAAGCATGTCATGGTGTTCTAGCTGTGTCTTGTACAGGACCTGTATCGTGTTCCTTGTATGGTGACCACTGCAAGAAATATGATGTAGAGCTGATACTGAAGCAGACATTGCTAGCTATGAGTCCTATTGGAGCTTTTGAGGGAGTCATCAGCAGGCAAACTACAACTTTTGTGCAGCCAGTTGTTTTGTAGATAGTTTTCCTTGCATGACTGAGCTTACCTATGCGTACCAAGGTGTCCAAAATTTCTTACTACTGCTTGCAAATTATTTTCATTTGCTTTTAGGAGATCTTGAAACTTTCTACACTTTTTACAAAAATATTTTATAAATTGCCTGAAAGCTGTTTTAATACCTGTACTTTAGGTATATTTAGTTAATCATTAGTTAATTTTCATTATTTTTTAAAATAATTTTACTAAATATATTTTACTAATTTTACTTTGATCCAGAATTTGATGTCATGATTGCGACAAGTCTTTTGTCCAACCGAGAATGAATATGTTCGTCTTTTATTAGCTGTAAAAAGTATAAATAAATTTGCAATTTCCTGTTGCTTTCACAAAACAATTGTAGGATTAATGTAAGGCATAGTTGATGAAAATCAGTTAATAGGTTGGTGAGACATGGGCTTTTATGAGAATGGCCACATGTGCAACAAGACTTTTGTCAATGACTGTAGATTCGATGGATTTATTAGTGATGTTGTCTATAAGCCGCTCTGGCCAGCACTCAAACCACACCATGTGTTGAGGGACTGTACCATGTACTTCACTTTGAGGAAAAACACACTTTTTAGTATGCAAACAATTCGCAAACCAACACACTTTACAAAAAAAAAAAAAAAAAAAAGATGATAATATTAATAATAATAAGCCTGAAATACCTCCTCTATGGATTGTAGTCCAGAAAGTTCTTACATAAATTTGTATGTAGATATGTTTTTCAAAAATTTCAAAGAACTGCTCATCCAGCTGGCAGTTTGACCCCTGCATATTTCCTGAACCCTGACAGTCAGTTCTGACACTATTCCATGATGTCACTTGGACTCCTTTCACCCATGCTGCTATTTTTAAAGTGGCAACACTGCAGCCCAGGACAGTGGGGGTTGAGGGTCAACATGCCATGCTGAACATGTACATAAAAGGGGGGGGGGGGGGGGGGGGGGGGGGGGTGTTGACACATTAAAAGTTTTTTTAGGTCAAGGACTTTGAGTATGACAGTCAAACCAGCCGTCCTCTGATGGCCGAACATGTGAACATAGACAAGAGAAGAGAAGCGAAGTGAAGCGAACTTTTTGAATGAAATATTGTCCTAATAAACACAATGACTTTATAATGTTTAGACAACAATTGTTTTGAAAACTATGGAAGTGGAACTGCAGACTTGGTGTCCCTTTTTATTTTAATGATTAACTTACACAAGCTGATAGGAAGTAAGAAGATGTAAGAAGAGAACGCTTAACTACAACCTGCTATCTTATCTTCAGATGAGTACCTCTGGGAAATTAACATGCTTGTGCATGGCACACATTACTAAAGCACAAACAATGGGTCGGAGGTAACTTGAATGTTATTTACATTGTTTCTCTGGTAACAGGAAGCCAGGGATTTGAGATCTGATATCATGGAAGGTAGCATACTAATAAAGAGTCACCGTAACCCACTGCAGAACACGTGTAGTGTCGTTCTGCATGCAAGCAAGTGATTGCTAAATATTGCACCAAGTATATTGTTAAGAGTGTTGTACAAGCTGGACATGTGATAGTCCATGTCACTGGAGGAAAATGGATAGTTTACAGGCTGAGATCATTTGACCAACAGACTTCTGACTCAGGTATACTTCAAAACGGTTCCTCCCTTCTACTCTTCTTCATGAGACAGTGCGGTATGATACGTGAATCTGTGAACCCATTAACCTAGTTTTTGTATTTAATAAGTGAGCTAACCCATAAATAATTACTGGTCCTGAAGCTGGATTAATGGTGAATAAAAAGTTCTTTTTTCCCAACCAATAGTAGCAAACAATGGCATTTAAAGTTGAAGTTAAAAAAAATTAAGTAGTATGTAAGAAATAATCAATGTAAAATATATGTAGCTAAATACAGGATTTCCTTAAAAACACATAAATTATGTGTGTATGTTATTAGCACCAACAGCTACACATTAGGTACACCATTATCTGTCTGATGTTAAAAGCTATATTATAGCGGAGCTCCACTGTTAAGGAAAAAGCTTCTAACCTTTGAGTCGCTTTTGGATCGTCAAGAACCTATAGCGTCCGTCCGTCCATCTCTCCATTCTTCTGGCGTATGTGTATACATGGGAACCATGTGTTATTCTTTGAAAATCTCCAAAAAGGAAAAACGTAAAAGAATTCTTCTGAGAGACACGGGTTACGTGATGTGACATCGTTAATGACGTGAAATAAATAAACAACTAATTATATTCTTGTGTTATTGAAATGTTCTCTAACCCTACGATTTCTAAATGATGTACTTTACATGTCGAGACTAAGATTGCATGTTACCTCATTTTTATTCCCTTCTATAAACTAGTTAAAAAATGAGTTAATCTTGATATTCAATACATTGGAAACGTATACGGGGTTTGAGAGCTCCCATGAAAAACTGATGGAAACCATATGGGAGCTCCGATTTTAGACAGTATATATTAGGTCTGGTTTGGGTGAACAGTGTAACTAAACAGACACCTGACAGACATTAGTTTCTTTTATTATAAGGACTCTACAGTACACCAATCTTCATTAAGAGTCTCTGATCCATCATAATTGACGATGGTAAATTCTGTTTAGTAATATATTTAATCAGTGTCATCCTTCCAAATAAAACTGACCACTGAGTAAAAGGAAATGATTCTTTGAAGCTCCTCTATTGTTGAGTTTTTCCTGTTAAGACTTGCAGATTGCAGGAAAAATCTCAAAACAACACAACCTCCAGAGAACCATTCTACGTCTTCAGGTTGGGAAATAAACAGGCTTCCAACTACGGCATAGACATTTCCGGATTTTGGATTAGTAACTATACTCTTGGGTGGCATGGTGGCGTGGTGGTTAGCACATCCGCCTCACAGAAAGAAGAACCTGGGTTCAGCTCCTGGGCTCGGCGAGGGCATTTCTCCTTGCTTGCGTGGGTTTCCTCCGGTACTCTGGGTTCCCCCACAGTCCAAAGACATGCACATTAGGCTAATTCTAAATTTGCCATGCAATGGTCTGGTGAGCTGTTCAGGGTGTACCTCATTTTTGCCCAATGTCGGCCGAAATAGGCTTCAGCCTCCCTGTGACCCTAGTAGGATTATGCGAATGAGTTCAGCAAATGAGTAAGTGAGTAAGATAACTCTTCTGTGCTGCACCACTCAGTGGAAACATTGGTACTGCATACACACATATACACAGGGAACAAAATACATCAAGACATGCTGTGCTTGAAAATAACCAAAGACAGAGCAGTGTACCTGCTCCCTGAACTGGACTGTTTTCCGATTACTCTATATCCCTATATAGAGAGTAATGACAACTTTACAACTTTAATTAGGTCCGTTTGTAATTTATTTTTATTTATTTATTTATTATTTTGTTTATTACTTTTTTTAGCTATAAAAAAAAAAAAAGCGAGGGGAGCTGTTTCATATGTAGTGCCATATAGATGGATGGAGATTCTTCGATAAAACACAGCATCTCACAGCTGGGATAAATTTAATTCGAATAAACCCAATTTTGTACCCAGTGTACAGGCTATTTATTTATTTATTTGTTTGTTTGTTTATTTTTATTGGTTTGTTTGATATACTATATTAATCCCACGAGGGAAATCTGGCTCTGCATTTAACCCATCCAAAGTGAGCACACACACACGTAAACAGTGAGCACACACACACACACATTCTGAGCAGTGAGCAACCACAATGCAGCGCCCAGGGAGCAGTTGGGGGATAGGGCCCTTGCTCAAGGGCACTTCAGCCATGAAGGTGGAGGAAGGGGAAGGTGCTGTTCACTCCCCCCACTGCCTCACATTTTTCCTGCCAGCTCAGGAATTTCGGTCCCAAACCCGCTTCTCTCACCATTAGGCCATGACTGCCCCAAATTTGTAATAGCTGCACGCACGTCTGATATAAGTGAAATAAGTTTTTTGTGCTACTAAATTTAGTCATATCAGATTATAGATACACTTTACAGCGGACAGTGCTTTGTGCTGTCGGACTTTGCATAAGCAAAACTAGTTCTTAATTACAGAGACACTGCCATAATGCTGCTGCACTGATAGGAGGGGCCAGGCTTTTTTTTAGGGGGGCAAGGACCAGAACCCATAACGAAACGAGCAGGTGGGAGGAAAAAAATCCTGGGCGGAGGCACCAGCACCGTGCAGAATTTACACAGCCACTGAAGTTAAAAATCTTATGCATATAAAAATAGTTTAAGCTTTAACATGAACCCCGATTTTCATTTTACACATCTTCCTAACCAGGAAATTCTAGCCTAGATTAATACTTACATTTCATGTTATGGAATGTCTCTTACATTATAACTGTTGTACGTTTACATACTACATATACAGCTGTATGTTTACATACTGTTCCTTAACTAGTCTTTCTCTATTTTTTTCTATCACTCAGAATTAATAAGAAAAATGGTATGATACTGAGCAACTGCAAAGTCCTCCGGACTGCCCATGCTGGTAAACTGCAAGTATGTAAATGGAATGGTTTCCTTACAAAGAGCTTGTTAAATACATAACAAAATGATCCTACTGTATATAAGCATTGCATTAGTTGTAACTATAGAAGCAGTAAAGTATTATAATATAAACCTGTGGTTTGTTTTTGCATTACTGTTAAATCTGAGTTCAATAGCAGTGCCCGGACCGGGCTTAATCATATTAGCTATAAATACAGTATGTGTTTGTGTGTTAACAGTATAACACTCACCGTTGTGGGACATGCCCACTGCCAGGCACTTTTGAAAGCGGCAGTATTGACACTTGTTCCGGTTCTTCTTTTGGATTTTGCAGCGGCGTTCACACTTGTCATATTCCAGCTTGAGGCGAATTGTGCGCCTGAAAAAGCCCTGTATATCACAGACAAGAGATTGACTGTTATTTAATTTTAAACTCCATAAAACAATGTATAAAAATAACAATAATAATAATAATAACAACAACAACAACAATAACAATACTAATTAAAAATACTAATATAAAAGAAATTAGGATTTTAAATTAAGAGGGTTTGTTTTGCTGGTGTTGGTAAATTTTGAGCTGCATACATAAACTGTTATATTAGTTACAATGGTCTTTACACCCTGACAGTAATCAGTAACTAAATGAGATGTGGAAAAAGGTCCTGAAAAATCTGTGATCTGTAGCCACAGTAATCCTGGGGTGGTGGTGGCTTTGGAATGAGGATCCCTGAAGAAATGCTACTATTCTATAGCCTTCTAGATTACCAACTTCATCTTATTGAGTGACTAAAACAGCAGAATGCCTTTGTAACAAATAGTATAATACAGAGCATATACCTCCTTTTTTAATATATTATGTTCTACCCTACACATTACTGTACATACATGTATACTCTAACTGGAAATAGCACAAGTGTAAGAGGTTCCTTCTAAAATAGTTTTTGTTTTGTCTTCTTGGTGCTGAATTTAAAAGCTCCATCTTGAAGTCTGTTACATTTTATAAAAGGTTCCAAGTAAAATCCCAATTATCCAAAGGACCCTTGAGGAACCTCTTTATCAAATTTTATAAAACTCCTGCAGGGATCAAACACTCTTAATCATCCAAATATCCCTTGGGGAACCTTTTATTTTTTGGGGAAAAAAAATCCCCCAAATTAATTTGGATCAGTATACGAATATAACTTTTAGCACTGAGACTTCAAACAACCAGTACGAGTATGAGAGCGATTTAAAACCCCACCTGGGATGCCACCCAGTCTGCCAATCATTAAACTGCAATAACAGTATACCAGACAAGTGCAAGTCCAGTCATGAGACCACATAATCGTAACACATTTGAAATCACGTAACTTGCACAATCTGGATAAACAATTTGTTGCAAATAAACAGTGCCAGCAGTGTGGACACTGGAAGGGAGGCTGGCTGGCAGGCAGAAGAGGGACATTAACCAGAGATTTCTTCACTCCTATTTAGCCACTCTGTCCCAAGATACTTTCACAAAAGTTACGAAATTGAGATGATAGTGAGTGTAGGACATCCATGGGGAGAATAAGAACAGTGTTTGTGCCTGTGTGCTTGCATGAATGTGTTGGTTGAATTGAGGACAAAACGTTTGAGAGCCCAATCCAGCAGAGCGACAGCATGCACGTGGTGGCCCTGGCCTAATCACGGGCCATGGACATGACTGTCCAGTTGAAACAGTGAAAGATGGTGTGTGTAAACGCTTTTGTGTGTGTGAGGAGATGAGCAGATGGAAATGTGTGCGTGAGTATCTCTGGGGGAATTACATTCAATCTATCATTAAACTCTGTCTGCACACAGTATGCATGTAGAGTATTCATGGAGCATCACTTCTTCAAAAGCACTGTGAACATAATTATTTCCAATTATCATCACAGACCTGGAAACAGTAAAAGTAATCATTCCTTATAAATTTACCAGAAGTGGTAGAATTTAAGAACATTTTCCATGGTTAGAGTTTTTGCTGTGCTTTAATAACTGACCACTCCTCACCTACCTTGGAGAATAAAACTTGGGAACTATTACAATCAGCACTTCAAATAATGACATATCTGGAGCTGTACCACATAACTGCACTCAGGAGGTAAAGATGTGCAGATAGAAAAATCTGAATCTCAGAGTAAGCAGGAAGGTACCTTCTTCAAAACAAGCCTCACCTTGCAACCCTCACAGGCGTGGACACCATAGTGATATCCTGAGGCTCGATCTGCACATACACGACACTCCAGGTTTAAAGAAGCAGAAGAGAACTCCTCCTGTCCTGTTACAGCTCCATACACACCTGAAGATGGACTCGAGGCTGGGGTCAGAGCATCTGTTCATGCATTACACACACAAATAAAAAGTCGAATGAGGATTTGTGTTAGACATTCAGCTACAAATGGTCCATTTACACATTCAGGTTAGGTTTGGTACACTCCCTGTAGATTGACTCAAATAACATTGTATAATGTTGTGCCTCTTGCATGGAAAAGGTAAGAAGTATCTCAAGGTCACATGTGTTGAGAACGTCTCGTGTGGAAAGGGCCAAAAAAATGCAAAAGATACAATAAAACTGAACTCTGTGAGGTGAGATGAAACTGAATTTTGGAAATGGAATGTAGGACCTAAAAATCTCTACTGGCATACTGTACCTTGAAACACTATGGGTTATGATGTGCAATGTTATGGTGTTTTTGTTGCTGAATGTTGTTGAAAACTAACACCATTAACAACCATAATGCAATAATCAACAAGTATAACAAGACCACCTGGCACAAATGGATTATTATTGCTTGGCACAGTTACAGTATAATGAAATGCCTCCCCTTTGTGGGCTTCGAATTAATATTTAGTCCTATGTTAGGTTTAGTTAAGGTTTTGTTTTTTTGTTTTCAAAATGATTCCATGCACAGATCACTTCCACAATGTAATGGGTGCTTTCCAGGCCTGGGCCCCATCCCTCCACCAAGTTTGATGAAATTCAGATGAATAGTTTTTGAATAATCCTACTACCAGAAAAAAATAATTTAAGAAACGCTTGTTAAAAAAATTTAATAAATTCCAGGATTCGGATCATGGTCTGGATCTGCTGCAAAATATTACAGGTTCCTGCCAGGCCCATACCTTATCCCTTCGCCACGTTTGGTGAAAATTGGTTTAGTAGTTTTTTGCATAATGCTGCTAAAAGTCAAACAAACACACAAACATTGGTGAATACCTAAACTCCCCTGCCAAGCAGTGAGATGTAAAAAATTATTTGGGCTGCAGCAGTAGTATGCTGAAAATAATTAACAAAATAGAGGCCATGCAACATGGACAATGTGGTAAAGTGGCTCTATATGGGTACTCGTTTTAATTACCCATGCACTCATCTAACAATAATAATCAGTGAATGCATTCTGCTAATGGTTCCCTAGGGCACATGCTAAGTATATCATCAGTCAAACCTCACTGAGTAAAGGTTGAGTTATATATATTTTTGTTTGTTTTTTTGTGCCATCATTTGAAGACACCTGGTGACTCAGCTGTCTGGACATCTAGTGGAAGTCCAGTCCATTCCGTTCCCACCTCAGTGCCAGAACAGAGAAGAGTTTAGATGCATGTTTTCTTTGTACCTTGAGAGAAGAAGGGACTAGTCTAGCTGTCCTGAAGGATCGGAGAAAATGGGGTGCAGTGCAGGGTGTGATAAAATTCAAATTTCAAATTTATTTGTCACATACAAAATCATACACTGCACAATATGTAGTGAAATGCTGGGTTATGACTATATTTGAAGAAGAAAAAAAAAAAAACTAGAGAAAAAAGAAATCAATGACAATAACTATTTGAAAGACACCAATAGTTAAAAGTAAAAAATATACAATCTAAATTTAGTGACGAATAAGTGCCTTGAGGTAGGACAATGCAGGCAATTGTTTGGCTTTTAGGCTAGTGTTTTGAATCTAATGTGAGCAGTTACAGGAAGCCAATAGAGACAACAAGTCAGTGAAGTGGTATGGGAGAGGTTTGGAAGGTTGTTTAAATTATATGCTTTGTATTACATGGGCGTGATTAAATTAGTGAACAAAAGCACTCATTTTAAGATTTTATGAGGTGACTGGGGTCAAAGGTGATTGTCTCATTTTGCAAATCCATATTTGAATAAAATGAAATGTATCATAGTAACTGCATGTCTATTGGCACTTGTTTAGATTTATAAGTCCTCCATCTGCAAAATGCTGTGACCTTGCTCTGAACTTGACCTCTGACCAAAACATTTCAAAATAGAATAAACTCTGGGACTCTGGTAGGTTAGTGTCCCAGGTGGTGAAAATCCGTGCACAGTTGTGGTCAGAATTTTGTTCAAAGTCAAATGGACAAATTTACGAACAGACTCACAAACATCCCCAATTACAAAAGAAGTTTAAGTGGAGGTAAAAATATAAATTGTTATGTTTTTATGTGTTTTATGTTTTCTGGAGTCATGGACCATTATTTTACTGTAAAACGATTGATTAATAAAGGACTGTGGTAGTGTTGCCATGTAACTAGCTCAACAAGCTTATTGTGATACGTCATTAGAATTAATATGAACTTATTGTCAGACTGGTTGTAGGGCACACACACACACACACACACACACACACACACACACACACACACACACAACCTCCGCCCCCTCCCCGCATTTTAGTTAGATGTTTGCGTTGCAACCTGTGATTTATTACCGGTTTGTCCTTTGCATATCTGTCTTTACTGCTTGTCATATGACAGCCTGCTGGTCCGAACTTTTGCATTATGCTCCAAATTATTTGTTTTTACTAACCTTAAGTGTGTAGGAAACACATCTTAAGCAAGTGATATTTACTAAGTTAATAATTGTGTGATGCAGCTGAAGTTATTTTGAATTTGAATTTTGTCAGTGTTGAACTGAGGACACTACACCAGGTGCAAAGTTCTTAGTGTATAGGCTACACGCCATCAGAATACATACAAAAGATTTCATTTTCTACACTCACCCATTTATTACAGGCCACTGTTTGCATTAGTCAAGCTTCCTTTAGGATCTGGAGCAAGTACAAAGATCAAGCATGCAAATATAATAATGCCATGTAGGGTGGGTTATCTACATAAGATGACTATTTATTGTTTATTTATTTGTTATCTATATCAAGTATGGTCATGAGGAAAGCTGGAGCTAATCAGAGCTGAGTTCTGGTGAGAGGTATATCTTGAACAGGTCATCAGTCACAGGGCTAACACAGACACAAACAAACATTCACTCACATATTCACGTCAATGGGTCATTTAGAGTATCTTGTTGTTTTAATGTGCATGTCTTTGGTCTGTTGGAGGAAACCCACACCGGCATGGGGAAGACATGTAAATGCCAGGCCACAAGGTTTGAACCCACCTTCTTGCTATGAGGTGACAGTGCTAAGACTACACCATTATGTCACCCAAATGAATCACTTTTTTTTTAAAGAAGACCAAAAATAGCTACATTTGTTCTTTTGGGCTTATACTGGACCTTGTATCCAAAAGGAACATCTCATATATACTCATACAGTATTGAAGACATAATTGTTCTTTTTTTATTTTTATTTGTACTGAGTACTAATACAGTGCTACCCAATAGTCAGTTATTATTCATCTGCTAGCTTCCTACCTGGCACTGTGGAGCTCTCGGAGCTGGAGCACAGGCTGGACGAGCGGTACTCAGACACGTCTAGGTTGCTAAGTGCTTCTGCATTGATGGACTCTGAGATGTCTTGTAGATCTCCAGCACTCACAAAGTCCTTGTAGAGTGGGCTGTTCAGCACAGAGTCCTCCAGAGGAGACGGAGGACCGTAGTGGCTCTCCATGTCTACCATGTCGATGGTGGACTGGGTCTGAGGCTAAATCACACATCAGCCTGCACATACAGAAAGCACACTAACATAGGGGGTTGTGTAACTTTATGAATGGTTGTTAAACTAAGCAGATTGCTGAACTACTACAGCTTTAAATCATACTTAGAGATGTTCCTTAAATCACACATAGAAACATTTTCTCAGCAAGAGAACAGTATATGTTACAAAATCAGTAAGCATGAAATTAAATCTGATTTATCAAAGCATTCATCCTAACTAAATCATTACTATATTAAATCAGCAGTCATTCATCAGTGCAATGTTCAAAACCACTGGTCGGTTTAATACCGTCAGTTCGGTTTTGTCTTTTATTACCATTATCTGTATTCAATTTAGGATGCAAGCACTTAAAATATCCTTATCTAAGTATCTGTGTTGTGTCTTTCTGATGGAGGAGTTAAGCATACAAGCCAACTGAGGTCAGGGTTGTCAAGTTAACATGCGCTTAAAGGGGCCTGTTTATTCACCAGGCATAGTAAATGAACATGAATTACAGTGTTAGCTCTTGGAAATAAAATGAAACTGGTCACGATGGTTTTCTAAAACCATTTGTTTACTCCTATGTGTGAGTGACAATGACCCCTGAACCAAGCACAATAATATTTTTCATCTTGAGGCGAGAGGACAGCGCATAACTATCATCGTAACAAAAATGATGGCCGTCAGCACAGACACAGACAACACAAACAGTGAAAAATCACTATGTAGGATTGTTCCCCTGGGAACACAGTCTGGTTATTGTTATTTTAAATAGACAAGATATAAAACAGGTTAATAAGACATAAGTCTGTGTGCTGGGGTGGTTTTTCTGGAAAATTTTTGTATTCAGCCAAAATGAAATAGTAAAGGAAGATAAAACACAGCCTGTTCACTAGTGAATAGGCGCTTTTAAAAGAGGTCAGGATAAGCCAAGGTGCATTTAATAACCTGAACTTATATCTGGCAACCACACTATTTACACATTTCTGAGGCATACTGCATACTATGCTAATAAAGGGTGCCAAGAAACATAGCTTAAACAGCTCGTGCCTGGTGTAATAGGCCATAATAAGTTCAGCACTCAAAGGGGCAATTCCATGGAAAATAGAACAACTTCCGAAAAAATACAAAAATGGGTGCAACTTATTCATAAAACTCCCACCTTCACAATACAATACCAGAAGAACTGCTCTAGCCACCTACACTTGAAAAGCCTATCATGGTGGATGGATTCTGAGACAATGGGGTGTGAGGTTTCTTGTCTTTGTTAGTCCACGGACTTCAATGATGTTTTGTTGTTTGTGTGATTTTTAGGATTGATTTTTAGGTGGGATATATGTTCCTATTAACTGTACCTCTAGAAAAGTCAGGCATGTAGGGGGCTTAGTGTAAACAGTTTTCTCAGATTTCTAAAAATGTTTTAAACCCAGAAATGTATGAAAGGTTGTACCTTGATGTGAAAACATCAATAATTGTATAACTTCATCTTTTTTGAAGCAAATCCATAAAATATTTCCGAAAAAAAATAAAGTCTTTTTATAGTCATATTACAGAACCAGACATAACATCTCTGAAGCCAGTGCGGACTTCTTGCTCTCTACTGGAGTCAGTACATTAGCAAGCCTTCTCCCTCTGTATACTTTGAGTTCACAATCATGTATCATTGTTAGTTTTAAAAGAATTTTGAAATAAAGTTTGATGAAAATTTGTTTCTTTTTCTTGTTACGTCCGTCACACTCACATTTTTGTATTCATAAAAAAACAGAAGCATCATTGGTTCTTCTTCTTTCCTGCCTAAGTACCTCTAGACCTTAACGATACCCATTCACAAGATTAGGGACTTAAGGATTCAACATTTTGTGTGAGACTGTTTGAAATGGCTTAGACACCTTACAAATGTAATATAAAGGCTTTGTGATATATGAGCAGTGATTTAGGAACTCTAGGAATTAGCCTTGTCAAATAAACTGAGAGCATGCGATGCTTTTTACTGTGTTACTTTCAGAAAAGGAGTGGATAGTAGAAGGCAAACAGAAGAGAGGTTGAGAATTGAAGAATGAATGCATAGAGAAAAGAGGCGCGGAGACCGAGGGTCACTAGCTGAGACAACAGAGCTTGCTTTGTCTCTGATCAAAATCCCCTGAGTGGGAGATGACCCTCTGAACCAGGGACTTTCAAGGTCATAAAATCATTCAGCAATAACAAACACAGACTGAGCGTAGGATAAAAATACTAAGGTGCATAGGGCATTGTCAACAGCCAACAAGAAATAATGAGGAGATATTTAATCCGGTCATGTATGCAGCGGATTCCGAGGCCATTATATTCACATGTGGAGAACATGCAAGACTCCACACGGACAGTAACCTGAGCTCAGGACTGAATCCAGGACCTCGGAGCTGTGGAGGGGTAATGCTACACAACATAAATGGCATGACAAAGTGACAGGATTGTTACTATTTAGTACATATTAGTAAGTTTAATTTTATGTACATAATGTATATACTAAACGTACTACATTAACATCCATGCGATGGCCTGGCGAGCTGTCCAGGGTGTGCTCTGCCCTTGCTCAAATATAAGTCATGAGACAGTCATGTTACTATGCTAGCAGTGAGTGAGTTGTTAGTGCGGTATGTCTGAAAGAGGGTGTGCGGATTAAAATGCATCCTAGCTGGTGTGAGTTAGCCGGACGTGCGGCTGGCTGTAGCATGCAATTCTGCTAATGCCCTTTCTGATTCATTCTAGATAAATTTAATAGAAGAAAACAAAATATGGAATAAAAGTATTTGATAGTAACAAGATATTTTCAAGAATTAAACTTTTTTTCCCCACCCAACCAAATTTATTAGCTTGTTGCGAGGAGCAGGACTTTAGTCTTAAAACCAGGCATTTTCTGGCTAGCTTTCTCTGGGAGGAGGGGCAACGTGAGTGGCAGTGATGGGCCACACTGTAATGACTAAACTACTGGGTCTATTCATCTCCAAAACAGAAACTCTTTTTGGGTGTCCCGGCAACTACCTACCAAAGGTGGTCCAAAAAAGACACATCGTGGCCTAGTCATGGGTGCCCAAGGATTATTGATGCATGTGAGGAATGAAAGCTCGTACATCTGCTCTGGTCCCACAGAAGAGCTACTGCAGTCCATCAAGGTGGTGTTAATGTTATGGCTGATCATTCATTCATTTTCTGAACCGCTTATTCCTAATTAGGGTCGAGGGGAGGCTGGCGCCCATCTCAGCCGACTCTGGGTAAAGGCAGGGTACACCCTGGACAGCTCGCCAGGCCAGCGCAGGGCCATCAGTCACACAAGGCGCGCGTGCATTCATAGAAAATGAGGGGAAGATGCGGACAAAATTTGGATTTAGCTAGGTGTTATTCTCGGGGTAGGACTTATTTTGGACCGTTCTGCTGAAGTAAGAATAGGTCTTATCATCGGGGAAACACGGTGTGTGTGTGTATATATATATATATATATATATATATATATATATATGGCTTGTATGCATGAGGAACCAAGATGGCTTTGTCTGTATATATCTATCGATCTATCCATCGATCTATCAATAGATAGATAGACAGATAGACAGATAGATAGATAGATAGATAGATAGATAGATAGATAGATAGACCCTTGACTTACCATTTACACTGGCTGGCCCAAACCTCTAGTTTTGATTACAGCACGTAATCACCAGGGCAGTGTTTCAGCAAACTTCAGCAACATCACAGCATTTACCCATCCACAGATTTGTAATTTTCCACTGATATCTTAAACTGATGATGAAAGAAATCAAACCACTCCATAAAGTCTTCTCCAGCACATCACAGAGACTTTCACTTGGGTTAAGGTCGCACATCTCGGGTGCCAATACATATGTAAAAATGATTCCTCATGCTTCCTGAGCCAGTCTTTCACCATTTGAGCCCCAATTTTATATCTGTACCATCAGGGAAGAAAACATCCATTGATGTGATAACCTGGTCATTCAGTACATTTAGGTCATTTAGCCTTCATTTTGGTGCCACATAATGTTGCTGAGCCTCGACCTGACCAACTGAAGCAACAATGCTATGGAGATTTCACGCTGTAATCAAGGCTAAAGGTGGTCCAACAAAATATTAGTGTGTGGGACTTTTTCTTTTTTTCACTGAGTAGTGTATTATAACAGCTATAAACAACTTCTGCAGCTTCTGATTTTTCTCCCTTAACTGAAAAAAATACAGCTTTGTCATTTTAGAGATAACCCGCAAATTGAAACTTCTTCATCCTGAACACCTTTTTCATGCAGCAAAACTTAAAGGAACTGCTTTAAACTAGACACATCTTCCAAAATGCTCCAAATTCTAAAAAAAGACCCTGACATTGTGAGGAAAATGTACAGAAGCAGGCAACAGAAAACTCCATCCATACCTTTGCACTACACTTTCTGTAAACACAAAAACATGCGGTAAGCTCAAGTGATAGACATGCTCAGGATCAAACAGCTCCTTGTGTATTATCACAGCCTTGGGACTAGATTTGGCACAAGTTTCCACATATGGCACAGCTGGATGGAAACAAAGAAGCCTGTGGCAATTAATCCACAGCCTGTACAACATCTTATCACAGTAAGCCACAATAAGAATGTCAAATTTGGGCTTTATATCAAACGAAAGGTCAACTATCAATCATCTGAAGGGTGACACATGAAAAGCCTAAAGTGATCAGAATCGGTAATAACCGGCCTGCACATTGCATATTGTTCTTCCTTTAAAGAATTTCACGGATCAGAGCTTTTCTTTTTTTTTTACACCTTGTTAGTCAGTCAGCCAAATTAAAAATAAAAGCCAACAAACCAGTAAACTTTTTCCACTGCACGTGAATTCACCTGGCAAAGACACCTAGTACAAAAATAAAACCCCTCCCATTACAGAGGGTGTGTTCTCTCATTTGGTTTTTAACAACAACAAACAAGGGCAACGTGTGATGGTTAATGCTGGTATGGTGGTGGTAAATCCAGATGGCTGGACAGCTGTCAGGGTCCTGTTACATTTTCCAGTGTGTGAGTTAGGGGGTGTTCATTGTAACCTAGAGCTGTGGACATCACTAATACACTCAAAAGCTTCCTAGCTATGGCACACTCAGCTATAAACTTTCAGGCACAGTTTAGCCAGTATGTATGCCAGGACTCTGAAAAAAAAAAAAAAAAAAAAAAAAAAAA
>JAOUQZ010000010.1:16797605-16807605 GCA_028564935.1 Neosilurus hyrtlii | reverse complement strand
TGTACACTAAATATATATGATGTGTGCATATAAAATGTTTGTTTACAAGAACAGTTTATGCTCCAATTAAATTACTTAGATTGCATATCCGTGTAAACATTGCGATAGCAAACATGCCGATTGTTGAAAAATGCTGATATAGATTTTTTTAGAGTGAAGAAGTTAATATTTTACAAATACTAGAGAAATTTCTATTTAAAATAATGTTTAAATAATATTATAAAAGGTACTGGTTGCTAGGTTGCTAAGCACTGTGAAAATAATTATGCTACACCAATTCAGAATTCTCCTAAAGAAAATATTTGTGGGTAGCAGAATCCATTTTAAATCAATTATGTCACCATTTTGGGGGGGAAAAGTAATATTACTCCAAATATCACTAGTTTGCAGAATTTTTAAAGGCATCGACAATATGTGAATATTTCCCTTCATGCACAAAATAAGATCGAATGTAAATCTCTTGCGTGAAATGTCAGATAAAACAAAGAAATGGAAAAAACATGAACAAATAATTAATAGCTCACATTCTACATGATTCGTAAAAACATCATGTTGATACGATTTCAAATATTATGATTACAATAAGGATAACCCTCATAAACTAATATGTGCACCTGCCCTATCATAGAGAAGACCAAACAGCAGTTGATCTGTCTGGAAAATTAAAAAAAATTGTAAAAGCACAGAAAAACAGAAAAGAAACACACACACACACACACACACACACACACACGTGCACGCACGCACGCACGCACACACACACACACACACACACATATAAACTAATAAAAAAAAATTTTTAATCTCGGCGCAACTTACAGAAATCTAACCCTCATGGTTCTAAACATGTTTCGGATACTCAGGTTCGAATTCCTACAGGCCTCTGTCTTTCTCAGAAAGTTTTCCCCCCTGCAATATCTTCTTCATTCTGAGGGGATAGAGATGATACAGGCACTCTGAATTGGAGACGGGAGCTCTAGCTAAGTGGTTCCCCGTTCTTTCCTTTCACCGCAGCAGCCTAGAGATCCAGGCTACCCCCCTGCTCTGCATTGTGCTTTTCGGACCGGGCCCGGTGCTCTTCGGCTAGGTTAGGCGGCCTCAGCAACAATAGGAGGCCATGCGGGTGTCTGGGAGGCGTGTATGAAGCCCGTCTCTAAACTAGAGCCTCGTCTGAATGAATGGAGTATGTTAGAAAACACGCAATTAGCATGTCCGCTGAATGCAAATCAGCATGCAGTGCCTGCCTTCGCCTTGGCTGGGCCTGGGGAACATTTACCAGGCTGGAAAAGGTCCTCCCCTCCTCCTCCTTCCGTTTTCCTTCTTTCCTCTTTCCCTCCCCTCTTGGCGTCTCTCACTTGTGCCTTTCCCTCTTTCCTCTTGGGCTTCTGAACCATCAGCACGACCAGCTTCTGGAAGTACAGTACTCCCTCCATGCATGTGTTCCAGAGAGCAGGATTTCGCTTTTAGTACAGGGAGAGACTGTGCATGAAGAATCCTCCACAGGAGAGGAGCCACGTTCCCCTCCGCACTCCTTCTCACGTGTCTGTTTAACATTTTCACAGGAAAAAAAATACAAATCTGTGCTTCTGTGGCCCGGATTGTTGTTGTTGTTGTTCAGTCTTTTGTGAGCAATTGGCATCTGTCCCAGACACAGCTCCTGTACACCACTACCCCTGTCAGAAGTGAAAAAGAGAGACAGAGAGGGAGGGAAAGGGCATGAAAGAATGAGACAGAGGAAGTTGGCACTGAGGCCGGACCAAAATGTGGCAAAGCAACATGGGCCTCATGGAGCCCAACCCTGTACATAAAAATGGTGGAAGTCCAGATCCAGACCTACCTATAGATCTCTAGCTCCAAAGAGATCCCATGCTCCAAATCACTCTCAGAAAGCTACAACTGATACTCATCACGACGCGTAAATGAAGAACTCAAATAAAAAAAAAAAAACAAAAAAAACCAATAATAATCTCCAGTGTCGAAAACCTGATGCATGAAATCTCAAGCAATGCGCTGGAGAGTGTGACTTGTTGGCAGGGTTTAGTTCGGCTGCACTGCAGCAGCTGTAGACAGAGGGTTAAATCCTATTAGGAGAGCAGAAGAAGCCCTCCCTTTCTGGCTAGGCCCGCTGGTAGGGAGGCCCTTGCAGCAGAAAAAGCAGCCGAAAGGGTTTTTTCTTTTGCCTTCTTTCTCCTTCTCTTCCCTTCTTCCCTGCCATGCTTTTTTTAGCCTAGCTCAAGCAACCTACCCAATGTCTTAAAGAAAGGAGTGAGAGGAGGAAATGAGGGGAGCATAGGAAAGAGCGCCAGAGAAAGAGTGGACGGAAGAGTGAGAGAGCGAGAGAGAGAGAGCTGACTAATGTTGAAATATGAGACTCAGTAGGGTGAGCCTCTTTCTCATCATACGCCCCACATGGTCTTGCACTTGAGAGGGAGGGAGAGAGCGCGAGAGCAAGAGTGGGAGGGAAGAAAAGCAGCAAATCCAGGGTGGTAGGAGTAAAAAGAGATAGAGAAAGAGGGAGGGAGGGAGTGTGACATACAATCCACTCCTCCCCCAGTGTACAGACCTTGCATGCACTCGCGCACCATTCTGGATTTTTGAAATCGCATAATCCTGAAGAGATAAAAATATTCGGCAAAACGAGGTCCATGCTCCCACGGTGGCCGAAATTAAATACTGTCACTGAATTTACTTTTCTCTATTCTCATTATTTTACTAAACTCTCAACTCGCCATTCAGACAATCAGTAAAGTACCTTGAACGCCCTGGGAATTGGTAGAAATTGAACTGGAGACAGAAAAGCTAGTCTCCGCCCCTGATACACTGATTTCCTCATATGCCTTCCCTCGCAATATTTTTTTTTTTCTTGCTGAGTCCCCTATGCCTACATCTATTTACCCCACCTACTCAAATCCCACCCTGCTCCAATCACAGAGAAAACGAGCCAAGGAAAAAAAATCGAAAAACCAGAACCACACCTTACTACAGCACAGAGAAACAGTCTTGCATGTTTATGCTTTAGGCATATTTCTTCACGGTTCATCTTTTGCAAGTGTGCTTCAATGCTTTTTTCTCGGCTGTTCTGCCCCTCCCTCTTTCACTGTAACTGCCAATTAACATTTTCCATTTGTAGTACATTACTGCAATCGTATCGCAAAAATATATAAATAAATAAATACCTTTTTTAAAAGCAGGAACAAAAAAATTTACTTCCTGCCTTTTTATAAATCTCAAACCAAAACCTGGGCTGGACTTAGTGCTCGAAGATCCCCCCCCCACCCCCCTTCTTGTTACTAGCTCTCGTTCTCTTGAGAAAAGACAGTAAACGGTAAAACACTTGATCTGCCTTTAACGGATTCATTTGATATGTCGTTTTTCTTTTTTTTTTCACATGATCGAGAGAACTCGCAAGACTGAATTGGATAGAAACTAATAAAAAGGTGGGGGAAACCTTTGCTCTCTTTCCCGAAGTAGCTTGGTTCCTGTTTAGATGCATTCTATTATGGCTGCTGCTGTATTTTAATGTGGAACAGTTTTAAGACCTGGCTCACCCTTTGCCTTTTCGACTGACTTTGTTTCAAAGGGCTGCTTCTTGTCTGTCCACACACACACACACACACACACACACACACACACACACAAACAGACTCCCAATTCAACACTGCCACATACTCGAAAAGGCAGTGTCTGAGGACCTGATTTAGTCTGAGCTACAGAACAGAACGAACAGCTAAAAACGAGCATGTTACAGCCTCATGTGGATAATTATGCGTTCTAGAGTCTGAGAACCCTAATGTTCTAAAATAGCTTGTGCTTTCAACAGAAAAAGAAATTCAGCCTCTTAAGGGGTATTCCCTACGTCACATCTCGCCACAGCCTTGATCCAATCCACAGCCTTAATTCGAAGGGGCAGATAAAACATACATAGATCGATTTTAATTTGATATTTTAACCACTTACAACGATAAGACGTCTGCCCATGAAAGACGTGTTTACAGATTACCTGCCTATTACTAAGCTTTTAGCTTCCTCGGTTTCAACATTGTCAGACCCATCTGTCTGAACATCAAGACCCTACGAGAAAATATGTGAGTGTATGACAGTTGGGGATTAAAGTTAATAAAATTAACCTTTTAATAGGCAGCACGGTTAGCGAAAACCAATTAAAGACAATGCACACATACTGATTTTAACATGGAGCAAAGTACTGTTAATATACTGTACTACACAGGACTCAGAGGTATTCATTGTAGTAAAATAAGCTGCAGTAGACGAGGGCTGTATGCGGTGACTCATAACCAATCCATTCTCCCACACTCAGCAAATATATAACCCAATACGGCTGCTATTGGCATGTTTTAGGCACTTCACTAATCCATTAGGGCCTTAAATAAAACCGACTCTTTTTTCTTTAAATTTCAGTCAAATAAAGTTGAATTTTAAGATGGTCTCGTGTGTATTCTACCCAGATTCATATTAGTAAGTTAACACTCTCTCTCTCTCTCTCTCTCTCTCTCTCTCTCTCTCTCTCACACACACACACACACACACACACACACACACACACACTTTTTCAATCTAATTGTCATGTCATTGCTCCTCTGGCTGTCACCATGACGGACACCCACCCACTCTTTTTAAAGTAGTCTGACCTTTGACCATTACGTGTGCCTAAAGGACCGCTCTATTACTAGCCACTGGTTGAGAATGAAAGGTCATGACCTCTAGGGCAAAAGTGTGACTTAGGGGGCCATTCAGAGCCCACTGAAACTTTGTGGTGCTTGTTTGATTTGACAAGGTAAAGACTGTGCACACATTAAGTGTCTCTAACAAGAGGGTCAGCCCCTAAGGGACGACCTTTGGGACTCCAGACAGCACTTCTTATTAACTAGCGTTGACCTAAGACCCCTGGAATCAACCAAGCGTGACCAGGTTTTCACACGCTCCCGCCCACACGCACACAGACACACTTGCGTATTACACTCACCATCTCCACCACAAACACCCCACATGCGGGGTGGCAGTGATTTAGTGCTAATCACACAACTATCATTCAGATATTTTTAATAAAGCTACCTTTTTTTGCCATCACTGATTTTAGAAATGTGAAAAAGTATTTTAGGAACCAAATGAAAACACAAATTTAAATAAATGACACTACATATGGGCTATTTAGTTCATTAAAAAGAGTACAATTCCTTTAAGCATTTGTAAAAAAAAAAAAAAAACATAAATAAATAAATAAATAATAATAATAATAATACAATGACTTGTATGTTTCCCATAAAAACTGTACATATTTATGTCTTATCATTTACTTTATCTTTATCTTCTTCTTATGTATTTCCAGCTGTAACATATGAACTGGAACAGATAGATTAACCAGGTCTATAAATATATGACATTTATAATTAAACAAATACTTCTTATTAACTCTTTATTAATTAAAATAGTATTTTTAAAATAGAATTAAGCAGTATTTATGTTTAACAAGTAGCAAATATCCTGTACAAAAGAAACTGTAAATAACTTAGTTTTATGCTTCATAAACAGCATAATATTTTTCACACTAATGAATGATTTCATAGTTTTATAATTTATTCACTTAATCTTTGTTTTGTTTTGTTTTTTTAATTATTTGTCCCATAAAATCACAAGGTTAGAAATTATGGCACTTTTTTTCTGTTTTAATTTGTCATTCACCAAATAATATCCTTACATTCAGTTTTATTAAATTCTACTGAAAATGAAGCTATGACCTATTGTTAAAATAAATAATTATAATGTAAAAATTTATATACACTATAATAGAGACATTTGTGGTGCAACATCATTTACATTCTTCCCCTGTTAGGTGTTTTTGTAATAATTAATAGATTCTAAAAATTTATAGATATAACTCTAGAAATAAAAATAATGTTTGTAAGTGTTTTTTAATATTTTCCTAGTTTGCTAAGGATGCTGTCCTTTATTCTTGAGGGTACATTACTACATTTTTTAACTTTATAACTTTTACAGCAAAAACCTCCAAACCTTTTTATACTTAAACATATTTATCTTTCTAATAATTAAATAAGACTTTTACAAAAATGTACAGTGTAAAACAGTTGAATGTAAAATATTTCATTGGAACAATATAAGCAGTAGATATAAATATAACTTTACTTTTTAAACTTAGGGTACTGTCTCTCTCTCTCTCTCTCTCTCTCTCTCTCTCTCTCTCTCTCTCCAATGCAATGACATTTAATTACATTTAATTCCAGAATAATCAAGTTCATAAAAGTATTATGTTAGTAATGGGTCAGATGTACAAATTGTGCTAAGGAGTGTATGAGATCTACATCATACAGTATACTGATGAGGACACTGGTCACCTTTTGCTTGATGAGCTGCTAAAATATGAGCTTAATAAAATGCAACAAGAAAAAAAAAATTCAAACCGCTGTATGCTGTCCAGCATTTCACCAAGAAACCAAAAACCTCTGAAGAAGTGAAGGTAAGTGAGGCATTAGTGTGTAGAAGTTTGCCGGTGCCTTCGAGCACACTCCTGCCATGTCCACGCTAAAGCTGCCATCTCACTCATTAAATCACACACGGGCAAAAAAAAAATTTAAGTTTCTTAAGGCAAGTCTTTCAAACATACCTATCAATTAATAAAAAACCATTATAAAATATAAACACTTTGCGCCTCTGTTTGGATGAAGGATGCATGACAGAGCATTTAATAATTCTCTATGAATACATTTGATAATATGATACTTCTTGAAACTTCTCTGAATTTTTTTTTCTTTGCACTTAAATGTCAGACCCAGAGCTCCAAGAAGCACTTAACGTAAAGTACCACATTCATGATTAAGGTCACATTCTTTTATAAATTCTCTTATGTCCATCGCAGGCTTTTATACTGAGGTTGAGATTTGTTTTTGATCCATGTTAACTGCCCCTTTACTAGACTAAGCGTCCCTAGGGCAAGCACTACACACTCGATTTCTCTGCAGAAGTCTTCTCTGCCTCGTCCTGCACTCACATCCTTTTTAAGAGCCTCGATATCGTCATTCTTTATGTGTGTATGTATAATGTAAGCGATTCAGATTAAATGTTTGTTAAACAAGGATTTAATGGTCTTATTTATCAGTAAATAAGATATTAAAACTGGCAATGGTAATTGGTAATAAATAGCCATAGTAAAATAAAATAGCTTACGATTTGCTGAATTAATATATAAATAAATATGTATTTTTTGTAATTAATGTAATTATTTAAATGTAAAAAAACTATACATTTTATTTCCATACATACGTTTATAAATAATAGTTTTCAGAGCATTTTTTTCTTTAAACCATTATCTAATCGTTGATAAAATGTCTCAAAGCACTTAAGAAATTGTAATGATATGATAATATTGGTAATACCAGGAAAAATACCAGGAATAAGTTTCTGAAATATGTAGTTATAGAAATGTCTTCCTGATTCCCTAATATCTTCAATTATTTTGGAATAATAATTGTAGATTAGCAATACCGAATAACACATATTTAATTACTGAGTTACCAAAAAATGTTTAATTACAGCTATTTTATTTTTTCAGTTTAAATTATTTTTTAAGTTTAGTTTTTTTTTTTTTGTTTGTTTGTTTTCTGGCACCTTCTCAGCCATGTTTATAACTATTATAACTAAAGTAAAAGGTGTAACCTACTTCATAAATACAATAAATTAATTAAAAAAATACATTTATTTTTACTATTGATATTCTTTTGTAAAAACATTGATATTAACTATTGATGTTCTGATGTTTTTTTTTGGAAACCAAGTGTTGGGTAAACATTTTACAAACACTACTATATTATTATTATTATTATTATTATTATTATTGTTGTTGTTGTTGTTGTTGTTGTTAATAATAATAATAATAATAATGCACATACTGCTCTGGGTTAATCCTATTACAGAAATACTACATAACTATAATAAGATGCATTGGCATCTGATTTTGCAACAATTTAAAATATAATTTTTTGTTTTTTTAATAGTCATTAACTCATCGAAACTTTTTTCTTCATGTTTCCCAAGGGACTAATGAAGAAAACTGTGATCTTTTGTTTTTTATCTACAAAAATTATGACTGGCAGTGTACTTTCAGTTTACCTGGCACCTGTAAAGATAATGCACATTATACCGGATGTGGTTTAAAACTAATCATATATATCATATAATACATCAAGTAAGTGTCTGTAAAACAACCTCTATGAACATAAACCTCTTTGTAATTAATGATAAACAGAATTATTTACTAATACACTGATATTACCCCTTAACCCAATAATTTAGTAATTACTTTTTTCTTTATAGGAGTTGAAGTTTAGATTCAGTTCTTGATAATACACTTAACACAAATGTATATTATCTGTGGGTTAGGCCATTAAAACTGAACAGAACCACAGAGACACACCCACAGGTAAAAGCTGTCTGTAAATTTACCACAAAGACTTGTTTAAAAAAAAAGGGGAAAACAAAGGAGAGAAAACTTTATTTGCTTTTTATTTGTTTAAGGCCATGGGAAAAAAAATATCTCTATGTCAAGTGAGAATTTACCAACATATAGTAGGTGGCCAATTATTGTGTTTAAATCTGATACACATATTAAATATAAAAGAGCATTAACTGGAACACTGAATGCTTTACCAGCAGTCATATTTTATGCACCCATACCACCCATAACACCAAGCACATAAATTACATCGTGCCCAATCATCATTAAAAGCAGCAAAATTGGGACTCTCTCTCTCTCTTTTCTTCGGTCTAGACTGAAGGGGTTATGGGTGAACTCTGGACACTAATGTGTGCCAAACCCATGACAAAAGAGTCCTTTATGCACAGCGTATGCAGATAGATCTGCTTCTTTTGTGTATAGACAGGGAGCCTAAGCCTGGATAGAGATAGGAGGAGGGAGAGAGGAGGAAAAAAATGAAGAAAAGGGGGATGCAAGCAGACCTTTATACTGGCATGCAAAAAAGCACCAGAGATTAAAAATTTTGGATAGGTGTATATATTGTTGGTCCCATACTTTCAATAGTTAAGAATAAAACAATAATCTCCAAATGTTTCTAAATATTTTTTTAATCAATATTAGCATTTAATAACTTGAAGAACACTGAACATTAGTTTAATGCATGCATATATATATATATATATATATATATATATTGCTCCAGTGATACCTCTAGAACAAAATGTGAGTGCTTATGTATACGAAAACGTATGAATGCTTACACCTAATTAAAGACAAAGAGGTTGGGTGATGGTGGTGATTGCGGGTGCTTGTCTGAATCTCTGCGAGTTCTGTGCCAGTGAGAGAGAAAGGAGTTGGCACAGGTCTCTCTCCACCATCTCATGCGCAGCTGGCACTGCCCTGACAAAAACAACCCAAGGCCTTGGTATCAGGCATTTGCTTCTATAATTGATGTGCCTGCCTGTATATGGTGTACGTGCACATTTTTAAGAAGGAAAGTCAGAAAATATCTCGATAGTCATTTTACACAGAGTGAGACAGATCATTTCGAGAGACAAAAAGAAAGGCAAGAAAAAGAGGAGAAAGATACACTTTCCCAGGTTGTCTAAATTGACCTCTGGACCTTTCTGGCTGGATTCAATGGGAATAGCACTGACTTACGCCTACTAAATCCTTCTGGCGATTCAAATGAGGCTGTGCTGAATAAAAGTACCCAGGCAGGGGCCATATGCACATACTGGGGCTACTGGGAAGTCATGGCTGCACTGACGATCTAACATAGAATCTCACAAAGAAATCATTTACCATCCTCAACTTGAATGATGGAGAAAAAAAGCCCACAAGGCTCTTTATTTATGTATTTGCAAGTATTTCATTAAAACTGCATGAAAAAGCTCAGACATTTATAATGGGTGAATTCGTTATAGTTAATTATTATATGCATATATATTTATATATATATATATATATATATATATATATATATATATATAT
>JAOUQZ010000010.1:16781986-16792068 GCA_028564935.1 Neosilurus hyrtlii | reverse complement strand
AGATAGATAGATAGATAGATAGATAGATAGATAGATAGATAGATAGATAGATAGATAGATAGATAGATAAATAAATATGCACTATGCTGTCGTGCCATATTCATCCTAAATGCACCTGAAATCATGAAACTGAAACGAGCTTATCAATAATTTAAAAAAAGATCTCCACAAACCCACTTCTGAGCAGTTTTTGGTTGATTGTAGTTCTGGCCTACTAAAAACATGACTAAAAAATAAACTAGCAAATGTTTTTGACATTAGCTAATAACTTTGAAATTGAAGCCAACCCTTTGGCAGCTGAGATGGCCTGAATATTCAGGATAAAAGCTGCCACTAATAGCATGGAGTTATGTGAAAAATATAAGCCTAGCATTTCCTAATCACAAACTAAGGAAAACTTTCTAGTGATTAGAATGACATAAAACAGAAAGGCAGATATGAAACAATACCAAACAGTAAGAAAGTTATGCTAAATAGGGCACAACATATGTTAGGAATTTTTTTAAAAACCCTCTTTTTTTGCAGGATCTTTAGTTAGTATATACTACCTGGCCAAAAAAGTCACACACTAATATTTTGTTGGAGCGCCTGTAGCCTTGATTACATCAAGTAATTGCCATGGCATTGTTTCAACACACTTAAGCAACATCATAACATTTGGTTCCATCCAGAATTGGGTTCATTTTTCACCGGCATCTTGAATTGATGACGGAAAAATGGAACCACTCCATAAAGTCTTCTCTAGCACATCCCAGTCAGGACTCTGTTGTACTAGTTCATGGGTGAAAATGATTCTTCATGCTCCCTGAACAACTGTAATTCAGCCCCAATTTCATATCCACGCCATTAGGGTGGAAAAAGTCCATTGCTGGAATAACCTGGTCATTCAGTACATTCAGGTCGTTGGCTGACTTCATTTTATTACTGCATAATAATGCTGAGCCTTGACTTGACCAACTAAAGTAATAATGCCATGGCATTAAAACACTGTAAGACTAACGACAGTCAAACAAAATATCTGAGTACACAACTTTTTGGCCAGGCAGTATATAAGGAGTCCACTTGAAAAACCTGCTCAGTCAAGTTTTGTTTAAAAAAAAAATAATAATGATAAAAAAAAATTTTAAAATTTAAAAAATGACAGTTACAGTTATATCCCTTAGCCTCTTTTTCAGGAACCTGCACAAGTCCCACTGATAGCTCCCCTTTCAAAACATGCTAACTAATGTTATAAATTCTAACAAAAGAAACAGAACTCTGTCAGATCATTTCTATGCCTATAAAAAAATCAGATTTTTCTTCAAAACTGACCTACTTGACTTAGCATGTTTTGCAAGTGGACTCCTCAAATGTTGTGCAGGCCCAGCACTCCAACTAAAGTGTATTTAACTTTATTAACTTATTACTGCCTTGAAGATTTACTTTCTAAATGTTACGAGCTTAAGTAGGTGTCTTAATTTGTGAACTGCTAATTTTCTTGGTGTGGGACTAACAAAGTTTTATCTTATCTTAATCTTCCTAGCTACACCCATTCCAAGATTACATCACAGCCAATAGAAGGCTTTCGTCCTATTCGTGTACTTGTGGATGGAAGGTTTACAAAATGTCTCAAAGGATCACTTTATTTAAATCTTTGTTATAAACTTTGACCCGCTTGGCTACAGTAAAACAAATGGTTGACAATGCAAATGAAGAGTCTGCTACAGAAAACTCAGTACAAATCCAGGCACCGCTCGTCAGGGTCACTGAAAGCTGGAGCTAATCCCCAGATTTCAGGTGACAAAGTACACCATGAACAGGTCGCCAGTCTACTGCAGGACGAACACAGATAAAAACATCTATTCACACTCATATTCACAATAGCTGAAAAATTAGACCCAGAGAAAACCCACGCAAGCACAGCAAAAATATGGCAACTCCACAGAGAAATGCCCCAACCAACCACAAGGCACGAATCCAGGATCTTTTTGCTGTGAGGCTAGAGTGTGTCACCATGCCACTGTGTCACCATGCCACCTAGTCTGATGACTAGAAGGGGTTAGCATGACCCCCAAGAAATAAATTTTTAATTAGCGTCACTAGAATGATTTTAATGCATAGATTACGATTTTTGATGTTGTCCCACATACCATTTTAAGGATGATATTTATGCAAATGAGTGCCACCATTATGGGAAAATGTTTTTTTTTTCATTATAACTCATTTAATATTAAAAATGGATCACAGGGTCAAATTTTGCAATGAAAATATTTAATGGCTTTTCCAAAGCTTTAGTACCATATAAATATGCAAAATAGGGCCAACATCACAGAAAAATAGATTTTTCTCCATGTCTCCTTCAATATTCCAAATATCTTGTAGAATAAGGTCTCCACTACCCCATTTAGATGGTCAAATAACACATTCAATTTATACTTGCACTAGGTTGCTGTGGCACGTAAACATCAAAACTAGCAATGTCATGATGGGAAAAAGTGACATTTTTTTACATACAGTACATGGCAATGTTTTTGTTTCTAATGTATCTAACAAGCTATGATTGACATTTCTTTCATTTAACAATAATCAAGCAAAGAGCTTTGTTTATCATCCAGAGTAGATCATTTGATCCAAACTACTGCTCATCACTACAATCATCACTTTTACCAAGATACTCAGGATCAAAGTCTTCAATTCCCATAATGGTAACACTCGTGCATAAAAATGACCATATGTGGGACACTTGTTAAACCCGTTAACATCAAAAATGGTACTCAAAATGATTGTAGTGACGCTAATTAAAAATTTATTGCATGCAAACACCTTCTAGCCACTAGGTTAACTACCTCCCGCAAATCCTTTAATATAAAATTATGTGTCAAGCATAAGGCAGTGCAAAGAAGAACTGCAAGTTCTTATGCAGGTGCAAAAACAGAAGGCAATAAGGTCACCTCCAAAAGCACTTAGTCATACAGCCTGCACAAGTCTGAAAACTATTTGCATAAGATGGCACCTAAAGTTTCATAAAGCCATGAACATAACCCAGATAATAATACTATCATTTATATATTTTACACACAAAATCATAAAATATATCTGTTGATTGAGAATCTTCAGTTTGCACAGTAAACCATGCTAAAACCACTCCATGGGTTTACCACTGATCACAACCCAAACTTTTTAAGTCACAAAATAATACAGTTCATCATGCTACCTAATGCAATTAATGCAAGGACCAAAATGTCCGGTATCGTGTCACAAAATGTAATGCACAATAAGCCCTTTTTGTATCTCTATTACTACTGACATTTATTTTACTTCTAGAGATTCATCAAGACTATAAATCTCATTCTAATTTAATACTGTAAGACAGTTTAAATAAGGGCAGTGGATTTCAAACCCGATCCTGCATGTTAAAATAATCTTACATGCACCAGCACATCTCCTAACTACTTGAGCTACCAATCCGCCAAGGAAACAGTGAATACCCTATAGTCGCTCTCCCAAAAGCACAGTTAGACCCATGTTAATGTGTGTCAATAACACGTTAAAATGGCTGTCTGTTTAATCTGGTAACAGTAACCCAGTCTATACAAACAGTGTTTAAACTCAAAGCTGTTGGAAATTTAAGTTTTCTCCTATTATTTATTTTACACTCTGGTGCAGTTCTATGTTTGTGCTGTGTTGGATTGCAACACTCAATGCGGTGTTTACATGATATCCGTTTATGCTAATGCTACATGTTGATATGGAATTTCTCTGGTTAGTTTGGTTGGAGTGGGTGTCTCAGTAAGGTAGATAATATCATGCATTGACTCACATTTTAAAACAGAGTTCCAAAGCCATGAGCTCTATTTTGTTGTCACGTCCGTGCTCATGTGCCCACATAGGCATCTAACGTTAACGCTGCGGCTGTGCACTAGCACTTCGAGGATATTTCCTTGTTTACTCAGTGTTTTTTCTTCTTGAGGAAAAATAAATTTTCGAATTCCATTGAAACAACACTAAGTTATATTATGGCTGGCTCTTTACTATTAGAAATGAGTACCTTTTGCAAACAAATATTTTCGGTGAGCAGTAGGTTTAGGCAGTTCCTAAATATTTATATTATTCTAAGTCTAGATATAAAAGGAAGATAAATTTACCAAATGAAAAATCCTGCTTGTTCTGAGCAGATGGTAGGTGGTGAGTACAAACTGGATTGTTTTGGAGGTTATAACCTGTCCATGTTCTTAAGTTTCCTTTAACTTGTTGAATATTTTCATTAAACGGTGAGGCTGGAATAGGAACTCCATACTTTTTCTTTCTCTAAACACAGAATATTAAATGTGAAATAATGCATGTTATTACCTACCTTACTGAAATCCTCACTCCAAGCCAAACTAACTGTGCCTTTTGGAAAGAGAATATGTTAAAATATATTAAACCTGTTAGAATCATTTTAAGCATAACGTCAGCATCTGGAAAGGGAGTTTTTATGGACTTTATTCTGAAAACTTTGAAAATAAGATATTATAAAATTGCTATGCAAACCTCAACAATTGCTCTACAAAAAATTATGAACATTTCTGAGCCTGAAATGGCAAAATATCATGGAATTACCACTCATAGAGGATGTTAACCCAAAACCAATCACAGATACGACACAAAGCAATTTTTTCATAGCTAAACATTCAAGATTTCATGAAACATAAATAAAAAAACAAACAGGGAAACAAGAAAACAAGCAAATACACAAATAAATTAAAACAAATTGTACTAATTGTATATTATTGTCCAGATCAAGCAGAGAGCAAAAATTATGGAATCACTTTGTAATTTGTATTTCTAAAATGAATACCAACTCAAATCTGAGAAAATAGAAAAACTGAAAAACAAATAGTTTGAAACAAGAATCAATGTTTGCAACAAAACTCCACAAAAGTGGCTAAATTTTTTAGCTCTGCAATTTTTTTTCTCATGTCGCAGAAGAAGTGTTTAAGAAATAGTTCCTTCAAAAACCTCCTGGATCCGGATTCTGTTTCAGATCAGGCCAAAGTTTTAAACAGCTCTTCGTTGGCCCAAGAACAATTCATTTTTATTCTTATTTTTAATTTCATGGAAATCCGTTCATTGGTTTTCAAGTTATCGTGGTTACAGGCACACACAAAGAAAGACAGACAGACAGATGTGACCAATTCCATAAACTCTCCTCTTAATAGAAGGGAAAGCAGGGCTAACAGTCAACCAGAAGCAAACAATTTATAGTAGCCTAAAGAGAAGCAATTATGGAGTGTGGATGAATAGACAAAAGTTGTGTTCAGTGATTAATCATGAACCTGAATCGGCCAAGGAGATGATATTGGAAAGTTTGACCGGTGTTGTTCTAATGACAACATTAAAAATGACCGCTTAAATAAGGGAATCATTTTTCACTTGACATGAGAATACATGTCAGGTAAAGGACCAGGGTAGATGGCAATCATTTACTTAACACTTAATACAGATGTGTATACTGAATTTATTTTTCTCATTTGTTCAATTAAAAATAGGTTTGGTGATGCTGAAATCATATTTCATGATGACTTATGCATCTCGTCAAAAAGCAAAATGTTTAAGCTTTTGTGCAGGAAAGACATCAACTCAATGACATGACCAGAAAACCTGGATCTTAATCTGAAAATGTGTAGCGTAATTTAAAAAGAAATTGATCCATGGCTAGGTTCCATCCCACAAAACTGATCTGTCCACTACTATTCAAGAAAGCTGGAACCAGTTTTATGGAGAATGTTGTTTTTCATTAGTGAAATCCATGCCTCAATGAATTCGGGTCACAGGAGATGCAAAAAAAAAACCACTAATTTTATTGTTTTTATCAATCCAAATCAGCTATTAAACTGTTTTGTGTTATATCTGTGATTTGTTTATTTGCTACAATTAAAACAATCAAACAAACAAACAAACCAAAAAAAAAAAAAGGGAGCTCTCTATCCTGTGTAACAATTCCATAATTACTGCCAGGGATTGTATCCTGATCTTCAAACGTGCTTGGGTCATACTAAGAGAAAAAAACAAACCCCAAATAAACTGCAGCATTATAATAACATTTATATTTTAATAAACAACAAAAGAGAATATATTAAGGGAATATTTTAATAGCCACTCGCTTATTTGTTATTCAGATAGTTATCAAAAATAATATTATGAAGGTAAAATGATAAAGTACAAATCTGACCCATAGACAATTTAGTAACCAAACTATGTAGTCCCTATAAATAATTGTACCTAACTGTAACCAATTGGTATAAGTAGCTGTTTAGCTGTGCATTCTGTTTGTATTTGGAAGTCGGGATTTCCGGGTCTCCGGTGTGAAAATGGAACATTCTCTGAGGTCAGACTCCTGATTCTGAAAATCAGGGTTACTTCAACAACCTCAACCTCAAAATACAAGAAGGCTGCTCCGCACATCAACAGAGTGAAAGCTGTAGTAGTATACTGTTGATTAGTACTACATGGGAACGGCACAATCTGATTGGTCCGCTATCTCTGGATTAATATTATCAGAGTTGATAATGCTGAACAAAGTCAGGGGTACTTATCATCTTATTATACCCACTATCAACACTACTAACCTGTCCAAGTCACTGACTTGGGAAGCAACCGGTGATTATACCGGTTATAGACATTATAGACATAGGCTGTGATGATGGTAAGCACAAAATTCCATGTAAAGCTGTTATTAACTGGTATTGTTAATAATAGCTGGCCTGGCTAGAAATTATTGGTATTTGCTGTCCACCTTAAATTTCAGAACACGGTCAACTGAGGTGTGACATCATTCCCTGCATCGATGTCCAAATTAAAGGTGTTCTCAGCAGTTTCTTAGACTCCAGGGGTGTTTTTCCTTAAACAATAATAAAAAAACATTTCTTATTCATTTTTTTTGGCAAAGAAGTACAGATTTCTCCAGCTATCTGCTCAGAGAAACCCAGTGCTAGTAAACCAGTTTCTACTGACCTATTGTTCGGATCAGCCTTTCACGAGTTACTGAAGAGGTCCCTTGTGCACGTTCACATTGTGAACTCATAAAAACTTGTCCTGTCCGTAAGCACCAGAAAAACGACAGCACACCGGCCGTTCTCTCAACCGAATATTCAAACAAACAGGAAAAAATGGCTGAATCCTAGTGAGATTTATTTTTATTTGGTTTATAGGACATAGCTGAATTCAGGAACTGGCTTTTGCCTGCTGTATCTTTAAAGGACCTGAAGTTTTCTTGGCAGTGAAATGAAGAAATGCAAGTTCAGCCAAAATAGACAGTAGAGCAGAAGAGAGAAACATGCCAAAATGCAGGGGCAACTCAGTCCAGGGGCTCATTTTTCCTAAATGATTCACGCTGGAAAGAAAAGCATTCCCCTGTCCTCAGATGAACTCTTCCCTCCCTCCACTCACTCTTACAAGGAAACCATGGGGGAGGGGAAAGAGCACCACATGCCACACCCCCTGGTTTTGCACACACACACACACACACACACACACACACACACACACACACACACACACACACACTATACAGGGGAAAGAAGAAAAAAAACGTACAATGCCAAAATGCTGAAAAAAGGTGCCATACTAACTACCAAAACATTATTATTATCTTTGCAGAAAGACTTTTAACATCATCAGAATCAGAAAATAGTGCCCGCTGATCCGTTTTAATACTTTAAATTGAATACATAAATAAATAAACAAACTAACTAACTGCCTAATTATTTAATTACCTCTGATAATAAAAATAATGTGCTGTTTTCATGAAGGAAATTTACACCTACTGTGATAAACTTACATTAAATTCCATGTGTTAATGAGACAATAAAGATTTTACATATGTGTGTGTGTGTGTGTGTGTGTGTGTGTGTGTGTGTGTTTTGTGCATACTTGTACTCTACACATTGAGCACCGAAATACATTTTCAACTAATAGAGTGAGGACATTTCGGCTGGTCCTCATTTCTTCAAATGGCTGTTTGAGGACTAAGGTTCAGGTTATAATTAGAATTAGAATTAAGGTAAAGGTTACGTTTCGGGTTTAAGGTTGAGGTTAGGGTAGGGATTTCTTAATCTTTCTTAATGAATGTGCCCACAAAGGTAGAAATATAAGATTTTTCTGCGTGTGTGTGTGCGCGCGCGTTTTTGATTTTTTTTTCTTTAGCTTAGTCAATAATTAAATTCAGCAACTTTGCCACAAGTATGTCTATGACAGTACGGTGTCATTACTCCAGACCTGTTCTCAGAACACAATCAGTGTTAATGTTGTTCATAAATATATACAGCCAAGTTTCAGTGACATATTCTCTACACCTGAGACCCTCACAGATAAAATATTGTACCAAAACACCCTGAAGGATGACTTCCATCACCTGTTTAAAGTCCATGTGCAGTATATGTAATATTATGGAAATAACAGTGTGTTTACACTTGTGTAATAATTAAATTCTTCTGATATAATATTTTTTGATCTTACAAAGCAGTTTTATCTATTGTCATGTAGCTGATTATCAAAACAAGTTTAATTAAAATACAAAAAACTCACCTATAACAACCAAGTAGGTACTTCTTATACTTGTCTCATACTTGTAAGGTTTTCAGCTATTTATTCTTACTTAATTGGGGTGGGGACTGGTCTTGTGTGTCTGTCTGTCTGTCTGTCTGTGACCACAATAACTCAAAAACTAATGGGCAGATTTCTATGAAATCTTAACCATATGTGGATCTTGGGCGAACAAAGAATGGATTAAAATTTAAGAGTGACCCGTATCTGGATTTTTTTTTTAAACATTGCGCTACAGGGCAAGGAGATGAAAAGTAACCAGAATGCACCACAAAAATATAGAGCTCAAATAATTATGGTTTAGGCAATAAGAGAGCAAAGTAATTCTACATCAATTCGACATCATCTGCCACTAAAACTCATACAAAGACAAGATTGCACTACCTTGGTGGAGGTCTGCACTCTGAGTGCATTTCTGGTTTGCTTTATCTAAATTGAAAACATTTAAAACAGAAGACAACAACGTTACCGGTTTATAAGCAGTACTGATCAAAATTCTTAGGTACCTTTTTTTTGTATAAAATTTGTTATAAATGTTTGTTTTATGATGTGTACATTATCATGTCGGTATTTCATGGAAAACTTCTTGTATGCTAACTGTGGTTTTGCCCCTCAAAACATAATTGCAAATTTTATATGTTTACATTGAGTACTGTTACGCAATCAAAGCCAAGTTTTCATAGAAAATCCAAATAAACGTGCCAATCGATCTCCAAGGTATGACAAGTATTGCCACCACGATTTCGAATGCACCCACTGCAATGTCATGTGACCTAAATACAAACTATTTCCAGTGTGCAAACTAGGGCTTTATCAAAGTTCACACGTTTCCATTATTCCTTATTTTTTTGTTTGCAATTTCAATTTCAGCAGCTTAACGGAAACACCATGAGTAAAAACAGCAATTTAGCTTATTACATAAGAGACCACTTATGAGGGGAAAATACAGACTGCTGGATTTTGCATACAAAAATAACAAACAGGTGTGACAGTCAAAGTATATAGAAGAACTCGGACTGGTTATACAACATGCTTAATAAATCTTACGGCTCACGCATTTCATGTATTACTGTTTACTGTCTTAATGTATTTTTAATGCTGACACACTTCATTTCATATTTTTTTGAATGCATCTTTGCTCTACTGCATTTCTTTGCGTGCATGTATAACTTAATGTGCAGTATTGTACAATACATTCTCCCTACTACATTATCCCTTACTTCCATTTATTGTTATTTCAACAAACAAATATTTATCATGTGAGAAATAATGGAAGTGCTTTGGTTAAATGAGCAGTATGTAGCAGTATAAATGAATGGTTGTCCTGGCTGAAGGTTAAAGAGTGAATTGCATACATCCGGCTAAAGTGGTATATTTATATAGTATTTAGAAAACAATAGATGGCCCTCTACACACAAACAATAATGACCCAAGTTTGGCACACACACACACAACCATTTCCCCTGACACTCACACTTGGGGGCAATTTGGAACTGCCAATCAGCCTACTGTGCATG
>JAOUQZ010000010.1:16739467-16750600 GCA_028564935.1 Neosilurus hyrtlii | reverse complement strand
TAACCCAGTTAGCTGCACTGGGGGGACAGCAGTGAGAACCCGTCGATAGTGGGGCTTAAACCCCCGACCTTGGGATCAGCAATCCAGCACCTTACCACCAGGCCACCACTGTCCCGCATAAAAGTCATGTTCTCTATAAATATTATGGCTTGACATTGTCACAGTGTTCAAAGTTTTGTGCAACCAAACAAATTATTACCTTTGAGCAAAGTTGCGAAAATGTAGCTCAACGTTGTGTGTTAGCTGGGATGTTTCAGATACGGTGATAACTCCTCACCACTCAAATACAAAACTCAAATCTGAAAAGCATGAAAAATTAAAACAAAATAGTAACTTAAAAGTGTCTAGCAGAGATATTTGGAATCTTTATGAACAAATTAATGTATTCTGATGAATTTAAGGTTAAGATGATTATATTGATTAAATATATAACATACAAACAAACAAAGAAAACAACAGCTAAACGGAGCAAAATGGAAAAAAAAAACTTGAGAATCATTAACCAAAATACACTGCATTTTTGTGTGGAGTTTGCATGTTCTCTCCGTGCTTGAGTGGAATTTCTCCAGGTTTTCTCCCACAGTCAGAAGACATGCCTGTTAAAATTGACCCTAGGTGTGACAGGGAGTGTAAATGGTTCTCTGTGTTGGCTCTGCTATGGTCTGGTGAGCTGTTCAGGGTGTAACCCAACTTTGCCCAGTGTCGGCTGAGATAGGCTCCAGCCTCCCTGTGACCCTAGTAGTATTAATTTGCTTTGGCAAATTAGTGAGTGAATGTTTGGCTTTTAAGATTGCTGTTGAATTCTAAATGACATTAAATTCCATGAATAAAAGTACACCTTTTTGCTTTTTTTTCACACTTATTTTTATAGACCATGTGAGTCATGAGTGTTTTGAGAACAGAAATAAAAAATCTGATCTAATGAAATATCCAAAAATTAATGTGTTGAATCTGCAGCAAAATGACATTTTCACAAAACCTGAGCATTGTTGTTTCACAAAAGGAGAGCAACTCTGTCTCATGCTAGAATTCATACCCATCTGGTTTAATTTATGCCTTTACTGACTTGCACTGTGAGTGGAATAACTCAAGAGAAATGTAATTCTACAAACATTGGTTAATTTTCAATTGAATTGTGATGTCATTTATTTGGGAAGGGCCTGTCAATAATATGAGGAACATTATTTCCTTTAGTGCCTACAGTTATTTATATCGTTCTCTAATACTGGTCTACTAAAGGACCTAGTGAATGCACAAACCTTTCCTGGAAGCACTAAATTCAAGTAAATCACATCACTTGACATGACGTATTCTGGAAAGGAGCCGTGAGATTCTCCTCAAATTCTTAATTTAATTGTCAGAGACTGTTGAATGATCAAACTGTTTTTTTCAACACTGTCTATGCAGTAGGGAGGAAAAACACAAGATTCACAGTTCATTCTTTCCAAAACTAACAGATAATACTACTAAATAGATTTAAGACTTATAAAATAATAATTCCACCATTTGAGCCACAAGTCAGTATTAAGTATATAATAGTATTATGGTGCATGGAGCTGGTGGTGTTCGAATGCCGGTTAGACCCCTACCGTGCTAAAACCACAAGTGTGCCTCTGTTCTTCCAGCAGTATAACTGGGTACCAGTACAAATCTTGAGAAGGTAACCTGTGATGGATTAGTGCCCCATCCAGGAGGAGTTGAACTCCTAGTTGCTTCACGCTCTAGAAACCGGGATAATCCCCAATATTGATGAGCCAGTAGGTAAACGTATTGTAGTATTGCCGCTTCACAGCTAAATTGCCCCTAGGTGTGAATGAGTGAGGGAATGGTGCACTGTGATGGACGGGTGTTCCATTCTGTGTTGGCTTGTGTACGCTGTTACTGGGATTGGCTTAGATATAGTTTTTTTTTAGTTTACAGCTTTCTAACCATTCTCATTCACATAGAGATGGAAAACCATCTACATGAACATGAGGGATATTATTATCATCATATCATTTTATCATTATTATTATCAGCAGTTAGACCAGATTAGCAGTTTTAACGTAATTATAGGACTTGAGGGTCGAATAAGAATGAATTTCAATAAATTCAATAAATCAAGGCTGCATGACGGCATAGTGGTTAGCATCTTCTCCTCACAGCAAGGGGGTCCTAGGTTTGAGTCCCGGACGTGGTGAGGGCATTTTTTTTGTGTGGAGTTTGCATGTTCTCTCCATGCTTGCTTGGGTTTTCACTGTGTACTCTGGTTTCCACCCACAGTTCAAAGACGTACACTAATTAGGCTAATTTGCTGTTCCAAATTGCAGATGTGACAATGAGTGTGAATTGTTCTGTGGGTGTTGCTCTGTGATGGAATGGTGAACTGTATATTTACCATCCTGTTCTGTTCTCTTTAGATAAAAATCTCATAGCTAGCCTTCTTGTATCAGACTAAAGGCCAAGATGCATGCATTAAAAGCAAACCATTGCAACAAAATTCTGTCCATTTTACCTGGAATAGACAAACTGTTCTAGCACTATATTTTTAATGTACTGGGTCAGCGCTTTCAAAGAACAAAAATATCAATGGTGGTTTGTAATCGGTCAGGTGTCCACAAACTTTTATCAATGTTGTGTATGTTTTTACTCTTTTGTGGTTCTGTATGCCTGTCTCACTGTTGTATGTTTTAGGTTTCAGATTATCTTTAGTTAAACAATATGCAAATAGTACTGATTATTCTTATAATAATAGGCCTATGCTTTTTTTCAAAAGAGTGTGTGCTGATGCAGCACAATTGCCCCTGGTAAACCTCCCCTCCCTGCCCCATCCCTGTTAGCCAACATAGCCTGATAGGCAAATGGACATTTAGATGGATGACTGGGTAGGATGTATTATCAGTCTAATCTGTATCCGCCTCTGGTGCCTCGGCCAGTGTAGGTGTGACTGGAACGTTGGAAGGACAAATGGATAGACAGAAGGATGGATGGATGGACTGATAGAGGGAAGGGTGAGTAGGCTGTGTTATCAGGCCGATCTGCATGCCAGTGTTGGCCTGGACAGTGGAGGTGTTGAAACAGGATGTTAGGAGATCAGATTGCTCAGCTTCACACAATGCGATGAATACACTGCATAGATTGGGGAGAGAGAATCTGTCTGAATTCCTATAAGAATCTTTATTCTTTTATCACATTGACTTTAAATATCTATCCCCACTGTATTTTCGTACATGCTAAAAGACCAGATGTTATCTTTGTATTTGATTTTTTTAGTAATTGTTATAAAATTCAAGAACATTTAAATGTGAACGGGGACAAAATCCTGTTATAAAGCCACTTTATAATTCCTGCTTATATAATACTGTAATTTCACATGAACTCAAACAGAACCTAGATTTCTGCTCAGTCTAAAATGGAATAATGTCTGAGTTATTAATGTGAAATTAATCTTTGGTTATGGGGCCGGTGGTGGAGTGGTTATGGCGCTTGGTCCATGATCAAGAGATTGTGGGATTGAATCCCTGTTAGACCTGCATGCCAAGACCTCTGGGCAAGGTCTTAACCACAAGTGTACCTCTGTCCACTAAACACTATAAATGGGCACCAGTTAAAATGCTGGGAAGGCAACCTGCAATGGACTAGCATCCTGTCTAGGAGGTGTTGAACTCCTATCACAAAAACCAGGATAAGCTCCGGCTGTGATTAGCCACTAGGCTCAGGTGTAAAAAGAAAATAAAAAAGCATGACTCTATTAAAAGTTCTGAATTTTAGTGGGCTGAATTTAATAGCAATGCTTTATTTGCTTAAAGGGCTGTCTGAGCTGGCCATAAACATAAGGTTTTTTTGGGCTGGGAGTGTGGCACAGTGGTTAGCATTTCTACCTCACAGCAAGAAGGTCCGGGGTTCGATTCACGGGCTCGGGCGTTTCTGTGTGAAATTTGCATGTTCTCCCTGTGCTTGTGTGGGCTTCTTCCGAGTACACTGGTTTCCTCTCATAGTCAAAAGACTTACACATTAGGCTAACTGGCTGTTTTAAGTGTGTGAGTGTGAATGCTTGTGTGTGTGTGTTGCCTGCGATAATCTGGTGAGCTGTTCAGGGTTTACCTGTGTTCACCCAGAGTCGGTTGAGATAGGCACTAGCCTTCCTGTGACCCTAGTAAAATTAAGTGGTAGAAGAATTAAGAGCATGAATACGAGGAGGAAGCCAAACAGGCTGTCCAGCACACACATCCAAAATACGGTTTCAGGAAGAAGCTGGAAAGCAGCTTTTGGATTTGGAATCATACTTTGGTTCTCCACTGGTTTCTGAAATGAAAGATAAAGGTTGGGAAATGGGTATGATATCTGACCTTTAACAGTCTTTGAGCATGGATAAGCATCAAGTGACATGATGATATACTGTACTTACAAGTATATACCTCTTCTTCTACTTACACACACGTACACCTGTGCATGCAACATTATACTGTTAACATGCCAAAAAGCATGATACTTTGGCAAAATTGTACTTTTATACCCAGCAAGAAGGCAGTGCTGTAACTATAAAGCTCATGATCCACAACACTGTCTACAATAATGTAATCTGATGTTCAAGACAATGCAACATGCACACATTTCTTTAATTAAGGTCACACAGGAGGAAGCACCAATGGAGAGTACACGTATGCTACATAGGACAAAAAACCTGCATTAGCAATTTACACATCATTAATTCTTAGACGGGGCGGCACGTGGTGTATTGGTTTGCACATCTGCCTTACAGCAAGATGGTCCTGGGTCCCTCAAGCTCTCCCCATGCTTTCTTCGGGTACTCCGGTTTCCTACCACACTCAAAATACATGCACTTTAGGCTAATTGGCTAAATAGGTGGGAGTATGGTTGTGTGTCTCATGGTACTGCAGTGGTCTGGCAAGCTGTTCAGGGTGTATCCTGCCTTTGCCCAGTGTTGGCTGAGATATGCACCAGTAGGATTATTGAGTGAGTAAGGGGAGTGAGTGTACTTAGACTCGATCTGGTTATGCATATCATAACATGCCAGTCTATGTGATGTTTTTGACTATGGCACTGAATGAATTTGTTTTGTAAAATTTAAAGCTTTATGCTAACCTGCAGCACCGTATAACCACCAGTGGGTGCCACTTTTTTCTTTTATTTATTCAGTCATCAACAGGCACCTTGTGTGAGTAACTGGTGGAAGTGGTGCAGCATTAACTACATGCAGACACATAGAGGCACATGCCTGAGCAATGAATAAACATTTGAGAAACCTCAGACCTAGGGAGGGCTAGGCACAGTGTAGTCACTGGGAGTTGCCTGTAGATCAACGCTTGAACCTTGTCGGCGTTTACAGCATACATTGCTAAGTGTGCCCAAGCCTCAAGGTGCAAGTGTGTAATATCCCTGTGTTTCTGACTAATATGTGTTACCACAAATTGCTCCGGTGCTCTCCCAGTTGTAATTTTGACACAGAGAAAATGATCATGGTGCAGCTTTCTCAGGTCATGTTTTAGCAATTGTATACTCTGCCAAATTCAACAGGTAGTGAGATGGTTTAATGTGGAACAAGAAGTCTTAAGTGAATCTCCTGAAACATTCCTATTAAAAAAAAGAAAGTAAAACCTCAATTATGGGTACATTGCAGAACCCCAGTATAATTAGTTTGTCACAGTGGATTACATTAAGTAGGAACATGGAGACTGTTTAAAGTGTTTGTCTTTGTTTTACGATGTTATATAGCTCTTTTTTTTTTTTTTTTGAAAGCTGTGTCCTTAAATGTCTTCATTTTTAGAAGTATGAATGAAGTGTATGCTTCAACTTTGGAGAGCCACAGAATGCTTCATGCAGAAAGAAAGACTGTGTTTTAGTACTTATTGTTCTCTTGATGGTTGTAAATCTGACCTTCCATTTCATACCAAGTTTGTTTAGTGGTCCATTTGATATCAGAGCCAAAAATTCAGCTGTCAAAAAATACCACAGACACATGTCTATCCTTTCCATAGATAAGGAAGTAAATCGAAACTATCTATAGGTCAGAGTAGGAGATGATCATCTGCAGAATCTTTCTCTTATCCTACTCATCTTGGACTCTTGTCACAGACACTTGCCACTGAACCCTTTAAGCCACGTGGTTTAATAATGCTGTGTTATTCCTACTGGACTGCTCCAAGTCCATTGAGGTTTTTATGGTCGGTCCAGTTTTCCACTGGCATAGCGCAAGGCTATCCCAGGGTGGTTCCTCCTGGAACAGAGTAACAGCATTGGAGCTGGATTGTACACATCCTTTTTATTTTTCATTCTTGTAACTTCTAGATGTCAGGAACAGACCACTCCAGAATAAGGAAGGGGTGAAAGTGAGAAACAGATGGAGAAAACTGAATTCACAATGCTTTGTTTAAATCTTCTTGCACTTACGAAAAATCTAATAATTTTAACAAAACAGGATAAAACTACCAAAAAAAGTTAATTAATTAAATAAACAAACAAATTGATAAATAAAAATATATGTAATAAATAAAGAATTGAAAATCATTATGATTGTTCACCGGAAAAAAATATTAAGATGCTTAAAGTTGCAAGCACTGCAGTGGTGTGGCGAGTTCACGGTGTTCGCCTTTTCACCCAGAGTCAGCAGGGATGCGCTCACTGTGACCCTAATAATAGTTAATGTTGTTCAGAAAATGAGATAAATACTGTGTAATTTTTAGCTGCGACTTTTTCAGCTTTTGTTAGGAAACATGCCTTCAGTCTTCTGTATTGCTTTATGTGCGTGTCCAGAGGAGAGCACATCGTACTTGGGCTGTGCAAGCCAGAAGTGGCACCACCTAGTGCCACTGGCTACTTCCGCTAGCAAACTGGTTTCTTTCGTAAAGGCTCAGTCAAAGAAAAGCAACAAAATATGGAATTAAAATATTTGATATTGGGAACATTTTTTTAAAAAGAATTTAAGAGGCCAGCATGGTGGTGTAGTGGTTAGCATGTCTGCCTCACAGCAAGAAAGTTCTGGATTTGAGTCCAAAGCTTGGGCGTTTCTGTATTGAGTTTACATGTTCTCCCCGTGCCTGTGCGGGTTTTCTCAGGTACTCCGGTTTCCTCCCACAGTCCAAAGACATGCACATTAGGCTAATTGGCTAATTCAAAATTGTCCCCAGCTGTGAGTGTGAATGTGAATGTTTTGCCCTGTGATGGTCTGGCGAGCTGTTCAGGGTGTATATGTGTATATATAAAACAAGTAAAAAGTCTTCTGGCTCTCTCCCTCTCTCTGTGCACTTCTGTAATATGCTCTCATTACCAGCTTCAGCAGTTCCAGACCCAACAGGGGGTGACAACCCACTGATGCTCCATCATTTCCTGCGCACTTGTAGGACTGCAATATGTCTGTTTTCACCATTATGCTGGCACAGTAGATGTGGTGAGCTGCTTGCATAAATGTTTAGCTGGGTAGATGTGTGTGTGTGTGTGTGTGTGTGTGTGTGTGTGTGTGTGTGTGTGTGTGTGTGTGTGTGTGTGTGTGTGTGTGAGGGGGAGAGAGAGAGAGAGAGAGAGAGAGAGAGAAAGAGAAAGAGAGAGAGAGAGAGTGTGTGTGTATGCTCGGGAATGTGTGTGTATGTCCATATAGGGTCGTTTAGGCTACCACAATCTGATTGTACAGGGTTGAAAATGTAACCAGAACAACAGTGAGTAGTAGTATTTTTTTTATATAATGTGATCTTTACTCCAGCTCACCAGCCTGAACATAGAGTTAGCATGAACACATGGCTTTGAATGTCATACAGTATGGGTACCACTGGAAAATCTGTAGTCATCTGTGGGGACCGAGAGGCCCAAGGACCTTTTCCTCTTTCATGTGGCCAGCTTACAAGGTGCTTTGCTTGAGGAATTCAGCACATTGGACAGCACCTGCACCACGTTCTTGCACTGTCAGTATGCCATGGCTTGGTGCTTAAGCAGGCTGTTTGTTGACTGAAAAATATTTGATATGAAACATAAATAATTGCCAAACATCTCTAAGTATCAGTCATCTACAAATTTTGCAATTGGGATTTAAACAGTAAACTATAGTGTTATTAACTGAGCTACTGGTTCAAGACTAATTGCTACTTGCTCGTTGGAGTCTTTCTCTAATTCACAATCAGTGACTTACTGTATTAATGTATGAAGCAGATATCACAGGCTAATCTCTCTTTCCCCAGGCAGCAAGGAGGCTGCATTCACCTATGCCATCACAGCTGCCGGAGTGGCCCATGCGGTGACAGCGGCATGTAGCCAGGGCAACATGAGCCATTGTGGTTGTGACCGTGAGAAACAGGGCTACTACAACCAAGAGGAGGGCTGGAAATGGGGAGGCTGCTCTGCTGACATCAAATACGGCATCGAGTTCTCCCGGAGGTTTGTGGATGCTCGGGAGATAAGAAAAAATGCCCGCCGACTAATGAACCTGCACAACAATGAGGCAGGGAGAAAGGTAATTTAAAAACAGGCTGGGTACTTGATTCATAATATAAATGACTGTGTAAAAAGTTTAGGGCACCATATTTTCTTTTTACTATAATTGATGTTATAGATGTTTATTTTTATGACTTCTATATTACTGAGTCAGTACAAAAACATTTTATATTTCCAAAAATTAGTTTTCCAGCAGAAAATTAAATATTACCAAAAATGATTGTATGCCATTAAAGAAATTAGTACACAAAACACCACTTTTTAAATAAAACATAATGAAGGGTGCAGGGTTTAAAGAAAAATATGAAGCAAGTGTAACAGTCAAAACCTCCAGAAGAACTGTGACTGGTTCTGCGAGAAGCTCAGTAACATATACTGCCTGTTTTCTTAAAGTGTACCTGTATTGGTTATCCTTACATCATAATTTGTGCATATGTATTAAGTTTATCAACACAGACACTTATTTAAAAAAAAAGAGCATAAAAAGCACAAACTGGATAATTTTATCCTATGGATTACTAGCGAGGGCTGAACCAATGGATAGCAGTAATTTTTTTCCTGGAAGTGACATGAACTCTTTGGTCCGTTTTGTCCAGTGCAAGGAAACAAGCAGATCTGTTCAGTAAGCAGCATTTTTGGTGATAAAAAATAACCGTGTTCATGAAGCATGTATGGCTAGCAATTTCTAGAAAATAGGTGTTAATTGTAACCTATTTGAACCAGCAGTGGACTCTGAAGATGGCTGTCCCGTCATCAGTTGTTTTTTTTGCGCTTGTTGTTAGTGCAGCTCAGCACTGGGTGATAATGTGTTATGATGCACGGGGTCAGTGATGTAGCCCAGCCAATCCAATGAGCTCGCGTCTCTACCAGGCTGGATCAGCCAATGAGAAATGTAACATGACTTTTAGCATGCCCAGTGCCACAGCACTCGCACGTACTTTGACAAGGGGCAAGGACTGATGTTGCCAGAAGGAACCGCTGATGTCCTACGTAGTCATTTTAAAGAGCTAGTAACAGTAATTTACTACAGGTACCCTTCAAACAATGACACACATTCGACTATTTTTTAAAGCAAAGCAAAAGTCCAAATACTGACTTTGTTTGATTTATTATTGTTTACTGTTATTTAAAGTGTTTCTTTTTCATATAGAAACATTTTATTTCATTATTTTTGAATGTATATTTGCTCTACAGCCTTTCTTAACTTGTACCCAAAACTTTTGCACAGTACTGTTTTAAAAATTTATGGTGGCTCAGTGGTTAGGATGCTGAATTACTGATCAGAAGGTCAGTGGTTCAAGTCCCAGTACCACCATGCTGCCACTGTTGACCCATGATCAAGACCCTTAATCTGCAGCTGCTTAGTTGTATAAATTAGGTGAATGTAAGTCGCTCTGGTTAAGGCTGTCTGCTAAATGCCATGAATTGAAATGTATGCTATTTTGATTGGTTGCTATTTTGATAGAAGTAAATGTTCTGTTCTACCCAGCATGGAATTTAAAAACATGCATACATTAAAATGCTTGTGGTGGCAGATTGCTTAAATATTATGTACAGAATATACAAAACACATTCTTATTCACACATATTGCACTGTGCAAGCTAGACAAGTGTATATTGACAGTGATTTTGGGGTATGGAAATTAACTGGCCCATAGACTTAATAGCCCATGGTTTGAAATTGGTCTTTTAGCATGCATGTCCATGATTCTAGCTATAGCGTTTGGAAGATGGCAGTCTGGAAAACGCTGATGAGTGACTAAGGTCTAAAGAGATTTTGTAAGTTTCTTAAGACATGTCCAGTAGGTGTCCTGTATCACTTAGAGTCTGTTGATATTTCACCACTGCCTGGTAAGCCTTGTGGTTGAGGGTGATGTAAGCAGTCAAGATGCTTTTTTGATGGGGATGTTAGGGACAACACTTCCTGATGTAGAGATGCTGACAGGCAGACCTTTGAATCAGTTCACTAGTGATGAGTACAATGAAGAAATTTGTGTTTCTGACTTTTTAAGTCAACTCTTTCAATGTATTATGGGTTATGCATTTTAGCCTGCAGCTTCCTGAATTTTAGTTCAGTTCTTTTGTTTTACTGGCATTAAGAGGGACATCATTGTTGTAGAGCTCTGATATCCTGAAAGGCTGTCTCATAACCAATAGTTAAAAGACCAAGCATGGTTGTATTATTAGTGAAGGATGAGATTGATTTATTTGTGCTCATCTCTTGGGGTCTACTTGTGAGCAAGTCCATTAACTCTACTGCACGAAGTGGGTGGGTTCAGAGGTTAACTAAGCTGAACTTTCACATGACACATTGAGTTCCTTTAAAACATTTTCTGTAGGGAAACAACAAACACGAGTTTGATGATTCTGCCTACATCAACTGGGAAGATTAATGCAACGTGCTTTACAAATGCACAGAAACTTTACAAGGATAATAGCCAAAAATGCAATGCTTGGGTCCATGTTTCTGGAATTATTGGAATTTGAGTATAAAAGTGAGTATATAGTATATATTTATATACATTCAACTTTACCCTGTTCTTATTGGATTAAAGGTAATATTTGCCACATATCATGTTATACCATATTATCATGATAATAATAATAATAATAATCAGGAGCCCTGCCATGAAGTCCTGATTCACACAGTCTCCTCTTAACAGTTGTTCTAGAGATGTGTCTGCTGCTAGAACTCTGTGTGGCATTGACCTG
>JAOUQZ010000010.1:16725076-16739367 GCA_028564935.1 Neosilurus hyrtlii | reverse complement strand
GTTCTTTTATATGCCTCTCACCATAGACAGTGAGAGACATGGCCGGCATTTGATAACCCAGTTAGCTGCACTGGGGGACAACGGTGACAACCCATTGATAGTGGGGCTTCAACCCCCGACCTTGGGATCAGTAATCCAGCACCTTACCACCAGGCCACCACTGCCACTGGTGTGTATTCAGCTGCCTTTATTCTGTTACCCATAAATAAAATGCAATGCAACCATTTGCCTTCAGAAGTCACCTAATAAGTAAATAGAGTTTACCTGTGTGTAAACTAATCTCAGTACAAATGCAGCTGCTCTGTGGAGGTCTAAGAGGTTTGTTAGACAACATTAGTGAACAAGCAGCATTATGAAGCCCAAGGACCACCCCAGACAGGTTGTGGACAGATGGAGCTGCAGAGATCCAAAGCTCAGGGGAGACAGTCTGTCCTCAGGACAACTCTTAGTCGTGTGCTCCACAAATCTGGTCTTTATGAAAGAATGGCAAGAAGAAAGCCATTTTTGAAAGAAAGTCATAAGAATTCCTGATTTCAGTGTGCCACAAGCCATGTGAGGGACACAGCAAGCAAATGAAAGAAGGTGTTTGGTCAGATGAGACCAAAACTGAATTTTCTGGCCTAAAGGCAAAATGCTATGTGTGGCAGAAAATTAACACTTCACATCACCCTGAACACACCATCCCACTGTGAAACATGGTGGTGGCAGCATCATGCTGTGGGGATGCTTTTCTTCGGCAGTGACTGGGAAGCTGGTCGGAGTTGATGGAAAGCTGGATGGAACCAAAGACTTGACACTGAGGTGAAGGTTCACCAACTCTAAACATACAGCCAGAGCTACAAAGGGATGGCTTAGATTAAAGCATATTCATGTGCTGGAATGGCCCAGTCAGATCAAAATCCAGATGAGAAGCATGATTGAAGATTGCTGTTTAATGACACTCTCCATTAAATCTGACTGAGTTTGAGCTATTTTGCAAAGAAGAATGGGCAAAGATTTTAATCTCTATCCCAAAGACTCGCAGCTGTAATTTCAGCAATGGGTGGTTCTACAAAGTATTGACTTGAGGGGCTGAATGCATACCACACTTTGAATGCACACCACACCTTTCAGAGTTTTATTTGTAAAAAGTTTTGAAAACCATGTATAATTTTCCTTCCACTTCAGAATTATGTACCACTTTATTTTGGTCTATCACATAAAATTCCAATAAATTGCATTAAAAGTTGTGACTGTAACGTGACAAAATGTGAAAAAGTTCAAGGTGTATGAACACATTTGCAAGCCAGCGTAGATGCTACTCACAAATCGACACTTCCTGTACAGATCTAGATGTTCACTGCTCACTGTTTGACTTGGAAACATTTGGAAGCAGGAAACATGTAAAACGGTTACTTAGGCAACCAAAGCTGGCCATGAGCTTGTCACGAGGCGAATCGCTCAAATCGCTTGTCTTTCATCACTGCCTGTGTTGATGCCGCTTTAAACTTTGTGGTGTGTTTGATGGGAATGATAATGCTACATGTCAACAAACATCATTCTCTGCATGTGGGACAACGTTATGCTGAGACTGTATCATAACTAACAAATAAATATCCTGTTTTATCTGCGTGATAAATGGGCATACATGGAAAAATCACTTGAAGCGCTTTGGAGTGTGTATGTAGATAGGTATATCTATATATGTAGATAGATATATTTGCTAGGTTTATATAGAACAAGTGTTTAAATTACATATAATCCTAAAACACACCACCAGAAAGAGGCAGCACCCCACACAAAGGTTTACAGGGTGTGATTTTGGAGATGCTCTGCCTGATAAGTAACAGTCAAAACATTTTTGACAGCTTGTTTTCCTTTAGCCAATTATGTGCGTTTTCCCTCCACCATCTTGTGGCATCCTCCTGATTCCAGCACTGGTTTGGCTTGGCTCTGCTCCTTTTGGCCATGTTTGTTTGTTATTAGTCATCCAAGAACATAAAATAACATGCACCCTAACAGCACAGCTCTTCTGCTTCAGAGTGCACTCTGGTGGCAAATGGATCTAATTAATAACGCAGCTCTTTATTGTGTGTGCTGGAAGAGCCAGGCTGAACCGAGCAGAGCCCAGTCTGCGGTTGCCAGATGGATCCCGGCCAGTCCCCCTCTAGACCATTGCATGGAATCATGAAGTGTAAAGTCAGTAACAGGATATTATTGTGAGCCTCTTTCTGCTGCACTGAAAACACAGTATTCGCTTCACTGCATCAAGCTTTTTTTTTCTCTTCGGCCTTTTATAAAGAAGCCATCATGGTAATAGTTGAGCGGTGGCATCACAGAGTGGGAGGGGGGCGGGTTGGGAGGATTTTAATTTACCATGTGACTCTGCATTGAGCAGAAGCGCTGCTGCTTCTCTGGAATTTCAATTGCTATCAGACGTGTGTGTGGTTTGAGCTAGCTTTGAAGAACTTCGAGCAAAACTGGTGCACATCATCCCACTAAATGTAAACGTATTCTCTCATGTGTGTACAGCCATACCGAGATTAATGAAAAAGGATTGATGTGGATGTAGAACTTTAAAGTCTGGCTTGGATCAGCTTGCTGATGGTGAAAACTGAGTAAAGATATTCTGTTTTAGAAATACACTGACAGTAGAGGTGAATCCAAACAAAAAAACACAACCTTATACATATAGGTAGTATTGGAAGGCAAACACAGTGGTGTTTCTGTTTGCACATTCTCCCCGTGCTTGTGTTGGTTTCCGCTGGGTACTCTGGTTTCCTCCCACAGTCAAAATATCTGCACATTAGGCTAATTTGCTGTTCCAAATCACCCCTAAGGGTAAGTGAAACTGTGAATGTTTGTGTAAGTGTTGCCCTGTGATGCTCTGGTGAGCTGTTCAGGGTGTAGGTTGCACTCGCCCAGTGTTGGCTGAGATAGGCTCCAGCCTCTCCGCGACCCAAATAGGATTAAGTACTTCAGCAAATAAGTGGAGTGATGAGCGAACATTGCATGAGTATATTGCAATATTGCATGAGTAATATATTGTTCTCTACATAACATGTTTATAACATCTTACATGAACACTTCATAAAGTACTTAAGCCCTAAACAGATTTAAATTCATAGTTTTTATTTCCTCCATTTTCCTGTGATTAAATTAATTTCATTTATTTTCACGTAATCTTTAATTATTTATATCTGTGCTTATTGTCTGCATTAGTGAGGCATAAAGCTGTTTCAGCCTGTCTCTGGTCTTGATTGAAGAGAAATGTGTGGTGGTGGTCGATATTCTCCAGTTCTTCTGACGTTACTACACTGAATGATACAGCAATGAATAGCCTATTGTTATAGGCTACACTATTGTTTTTTTTTGTTGTTGTTGTTTTTTTATCTCAAGATCTCATACTAATAATTACACTATATAAGCAAAAGTTTATGCACACTTGAGCATAACACTTATGTGTGTCTTGATGGTTGGACTCCAGGTTTCATTTCTCTTTGCTGTTATAATAAATTTCTCTCTTCTGGAAAGGCTGTCCACTAGAATTTGGAGTGTGGGCTGTGGGGATTTGTGATCATTCATCCTCAAGAGCATTATTAAGGTCAGTCGCTGACACCCGTCAGGCGGGGACAGTTTGCATTCTAGTTCATTCGAAACGTGTTCGGTGGGGTTGAGATCAGTGTTCTGTGCAAGCGACTCATGTTCTCCCAGTCTAACCTTGGCAGGGCATGTCTTCATGGAGCTCACTGTGTGCCAAAGGGGCCGGTCATGCTAGAACATGTTTGAGGCTCTTAGTTCTAGTGAAGATAAACTGTAACCCAACAGCAGACGAATCCATTCTGCACAATTGTCTGCTTTCTACTTTGGAAAGAAGCTTCAAATGGGTGTCCATAAACTTTTGTCCGTGTAGTGTATGCCATTATCATAGAACGAAATGTTTTATGAGAGTTTGATGAAACAATCTAATTATCTTGGCAAAATAACCTTTGTTATCCCGAGACAATGATTTAAATAAATTTGACATCACCAGGAAATCAAATGAAATGTACTTGTTATCCACTTAGGGCTTCCCTAATTAAGTACTCATGCATTGTATTATCATCAATCCTGACAGTCATATGTAAATAAAATGAGATATTAATACAATTAATCCACTACTATTTCATATGCTTAAGAAAATCTCTTTGAGTGAAGTGACATGGTAGACTATGTTAATAATATGTTATTTGTATAGACATAGATCCTTCTTTTAATACTCCCTCTCATTAAATCACCGATAACCTAACATTATACAAACCTCATGCTGTTTACGGCTTCCTTCCATTTGCTTTAAAGTAACCTCTGTCTACATTGTTGTCCTCAGGTCCTGGAAGAGCGGATGAAGCTGGAGTGTAAATGCCACGGCGTGTCAGGTTCTTGCACCACTAAGACATGTTGGACCACCCTTCCGAAATTTCGAGAAATAGGCTATGTGCTGAAGGACAAGTACAATAAAGCGGTCCATGTGGAGGTAGTTCGCGCCACTAGACTACGCCAGCCTACCTTCCTCAAGGTGAAGAAAGTGCATGGCTATCAAAAACCCGAGGAGACAGATTTGGTCTACATTGAGCGTTCACCGAACTACTGTGAGGAGGATGCTAAGACAGGCAGCGTGGGAACGCAGGGTCGTTTATGTAACAGAACATCGCCACATACAGATGGCTGCGACCTCATGTGCTGCGGCCGAGGATACAACACTCACCAGTACACCAAGGTTTGGCAGTGTAACTGCAAGTTTCAGTGGTGCTGCTTTGTCAAATGCAACACCTGCAGTGAGAGGACGGAGGTGTTTACCTGTAAATAAACCTGTGCGTACTGAGAACAGGTGAGCTGAGACTTGGACGTGTAGGAATAGTTCTGGTGGAAGACTTTATGCCTAAGAGAGATATTATTTTTTAAATATATATAAAAAGAAACCGAATGGGAATTTTCCAGTCTTCAGCTCTTTTCAGCATCGTTTTGCACAGCAGGATGTTTATATTTGCTTTCACGTAGAGGTTCAGTGCTAACCTCACTAGGTACCAGTCCAGCTTTATAAATGAGTTTAAACTACCAGAAGCTCATGCACTGATGTATCCATACTGACCCATAAAAAAAGGACTTCCTGATGCATGCCATGCCCTGGACTACACATGCAACCTAGAGATTGTGTTTTTTTATTTTTTATTTTTCAATTTATTATGATGCTGATAAATAAAGGACCAAAAGGAGGATATGCTCATTTGGATATTAAAAGGACCCTTAGGAAAGAAATCAGAAAGGTTTAAGCTAACCTCACATAGGATAGGGCTAAACAGAGAAGGAACATTTGAAACTTATGATCCTCAACTCTGCAAAGAAGAGAAGAAATACAGCCTGAAAAATTGAGTTATTGCTACAAGAAACCTCCTACTGCCAACTGGAACTTGGTGGGATATGTTAGCTGTCCAGTCACACTGGAACTGTATGTTTGAACACTGAAATTGTTTATTTATGTTATAGTATCTTATAAAAGCGAAGCACTAACGGGTAGAAATGTCTTATTTTGTACTAAATGTAAATAAACAGAGAAAGATGGGGGAAAAAGTTTGTATCAACTCCTGACTGAAAGTGACTGACAGACGTCTTAAGAAAAAGCTCCCATGTCCTGTGACAAATATCTATTTTCCTAAAATGGTTTAACCAATAACAGTGTGTTGAGTTCAAAAACCACTCGTTAGCACAGTTTACAGTTTACATATTTAACATTGGTTCTACTTTGCTGTAGCCTGGCCTTAGTGTGCAGGAAGGTATGCACTAAAAATTCAAACATTCTACTTTTCTTTTAAGTTAAAAAAATAGCTAAAAAGCACTCTTTCATTATTTTCTCAACTTGCTGGATATGTTGCTGCACTGATATTTTTTCTTTCAATTCTAGAAATGAAATAAATTTACATTTGAATGACTTTGGGATTTCATTGCAGAAGGAGATTCTTTTGTAGGCCAAATATTTGGCTGTAGTTTAAATTTATGGCAAAAGTATATTTTATGTAATTTGTAATTTGTGAATTATACTAATGGCAAAAACTGAATATTAAGTACTTTAGACATTAAGAAGAAAAATTTAAATATTTAGGCACTGCCTAAAAGCAGAGCTCCGAAAATGTTTGCATTTATTTTTAGTGAAAAACCAGCCAGACTATAACATACTGTCGTTTTAGTGGTTTTCAAAAATGTATTTCTGCTCAAGAAGAAAAAAACATTGACTAAACAAGAAAACCTTCTGCGAATTGGTTGTCTGTGTTGGCACGTGAGAACAGATATGATAGCTCGTGGCTTTAGGACATATGCAATGTATGGAACTCCACAGAGATCTGCTATTACGCGCAGGCGGCACGGTGGTGTAGTGGTCAGCACATCTGCCTCCCAGCAAGAAGGTCCTTGGTTCAAGTCCTGAGCCCGGCAAGGACGTTTCTGTATGGAGTTTGCATGTTCTCCACATGTTTACATGGATTTCCTCTGGACACTCTAGTTTCCTTCCACAGTCCAAAGACATACACATTAGGCTAATTATCTCCAGCCTATCTGTGACCCTAGAAGGATTAAGCAGTTCAGCAAATGAATTAATAACTTCGTTCATTATTATGTACCATACTACAAAACTGCAATGTTGCATTTGTGTCTTTAGGACTATAGGTTTCTGCAAAGAGTAATATTCATAACTCATTAATGTATTTTAAGATCCAAAACAGAGAGGATATCTCATTGATTTTTCCATCCATAGCGGTAATATATAGGTTTCATCATTCTAAAGCTTCGAGCTTCTCTAGTCAAAACCTGATTTCCACCACCATGCCTTGAGACCTTATTTGGGACTGTTGCCTTAAACAAGGCAATAATATTCATCATGCAACATATCTGAGCCAATTCTTGTACACTGAGAAAAGTCCCTTATTCAGACTTTCTAACCACCTCTAAATACGACCACTGGCCATGTGGATGAAGCATAAATCATTAAAAACTTCATAGCACAATAAATCTGTCAACTTGCTGACTTGGACCTTATTTTGTACACGCCGCATGGTCATAATAATGTGGTCAAATCCCTTGATTATGGTATGCATAAAACAAAAGTTAAGTTATCTCTGGCAGAAAAAAAACAGGAGCCCATCTCACAGTGAGTTGTAGTAAGAACCATGGGAAAGGAGCCCTACCATTTTAAAGGCGTAGTCCACAGTTTTGAAATAAAGTGTTTTGTGAATTTTTGACAGTGTATAATTTTCAGGTGTTGAGTTGAAATTATTGCTACAGTGTTTATATATATATATATATATATATATATATATATATATATATATATATATATATATATATATATATATGGATTGGCTGTTTGGCAAATGAATGTTTATTGAAATCTCTCCAATGTTCTTCTAACACTTTTCATGATGAAGACGTCATAAATAGTTCCCACAGCAGTAAGTGCCTCTATAGTCTGTACTGGACAGATCATGTGTAAATAGCAGCATGTTTCTGTATGTGAACATAGTACCAGATCCTTTCTACTCGCTACATCACAGCTGAGAGGTCAACATTTTCCCCCACACTATATGACACTATATAGGACGGCCCAGTGGCGTAGTGGTTAGCACGTCCGGGTTACAGCAAGAGCGCAGGATTAGGGAACATCTATGTGTAGATTGTTCTCCCCGTGCTTCCATGGGTTTCCTCTAGATACTCCGGTATCCTTTAACAGTCCAAAGACATGTACAATAGTCTTATTGGCTGTTTCAAAATGCCCCTAGGTGTGGATGTGAGTGTGAAAGGTTGTGTGTTTGATGCCCTACAATGGTCTCGCGAGCTGTTCATGGTGTACCCTGCCTTAACCCAGTGTTGCCTAACATGGGCTCCAGCCTTCCCGTGACCCTAAGTAGGATTAATCGTTTCGGCAAATGGGTGAAAGTGAGGAATATATGACACACTTGATATTCAAGTATGTGATTGCCTGTTCTATAATCTCACTCTAAAATTACCTTTTAAAGATTTTGAATTGAACATTCAAATATAATTGTTGGCAACAGCAAAGAGACTCTTATACTTTCTAGACGATTGATGTTACTGATAAGGACTAAGGCGTTTATTATGCCTGTATTCCTGTTTCTGCCCTGATGCACTGATATGCCAAAAGTACAAACGTTAGACACATTTACAGCTGATAATGCACACTTGGTGTATTAATTCAGTTGGCTTAAATACTAATATAATTCTTTCAAGAAAATTATGTTATTAATGAGAAATAGGAATGCTTGCTGATTTACATTTATTTTATATTATCTATAGTTCCCAAGATATTAGAAGTTGTTCTCTCTGATTGCCTAAGCTGCTCCTAGGATATCAGCTCATATCCTGTGACCTGAAACATAAAAAAAAAAGAAAGAAAAAAGTTAATTCAGACTGACTGCAGAAAACCGTCTAATGATGATGTCTAATGGAGATTGCACTGTATCTAGTGTGAGCAAGCTGGTGGCAGTGCCACTAGCTACGTGGAATCCATTAACATCAGTTTCTTCATTCAACACTAATTCCACAAAAAGCAACAAAATATGGAATTAAAGTATTTGATGGCAAGAATGTTTTTATATTATTATTATTTTAAAGATATAGGCAGTTTTTTCCCACTCAATGTAACTTTATTGGACTGCGGCGAGAACCGGCCACCAGCCAACCAGCTAGCTCCATGCTAACTGGTAAGAATGTATGTATTTTTTTTTGTAATTTTCAAGAATTTTAATACAATAATAAAAATACTATATATTTTTTTTCGAAAATCCAGTTAAGTTCTTACAAAATAGTCATTTTCCTCCGTCTCATTGGATATGACTAATAGTCCTCGTGGGTAATGCCTCGCCAAGGATATGGGCTCATATCAGACTCAAAGTCATAGGGTGTGTGTGTGTGTGTGTGTGTGTGTGTGTATACAAACACTTGGACATGATATATTAAGCTCGAAGAATCACATGCCTAAAGCATTAACAGATTAAGATCTAAAACTCTTTCAAGGTATACTTTATCATTTTAATTGGAATACAATGAGATATAAACTCAACAATTTATAAAGATTCATTCAAAGGATACATTTATAAGAATAATAATAGAAAGCAATAAGGCATAATTACCCCAGAAAATAAAACTTCTAAAAAAACTTGTGTTCATATTTTATATTCATACACAATGTACTGTATGATGTATATATTGTTTACTGGCAAAATATCACTGCTGCCCATCTGTGGCTCTGGGTCTGGCTGAAAAGCATTACAGGGAATCAGTAAAGCAGAAGTAAGTGTTTTGTTAGTAGTCTGAACCCCAGTGCCCGGAACCACTTAAGCTCCTGTGCTAAACCTGGATTTGACTGAAATGAATCCATTTGTTTCTGACAAACATTTTGTCATTAAAAATATTAGCGAGCAGAACAGACCCTGCTGCATGTATTCACTTCTAAACACCTATTGTCAAGTTGTCAGGATCATTAGTTAATCAGGGTTTTATTCTGCTGGCTGATGCCAGTGGTCTTTTATCTACAGTGTCGCTTCAGCACAGGGTTACACCGACCAGGCAGAACGCCTCCATGAACCCAGGATTAATACTGTACCCTCGAATTACTTTTTAACAACTGTTCTCTTGTAGTGTTCAAAGTTTTTGAAATGCATCATAGTGTTAGAGGAGAGAAAGAGTGTGTTCAGTGTATAACTTTAGCTTTTTGGTTGTGATACTATTGGTAAACCTAAAATAAATATGGTTAAAAGCTCTCTTACAATATAACACTGTATAGTTTTTGATAAATCAGCTGTAGTGCAAAGAGTCCTATTCTGGAAACCTCATTCTGAGTCCTTGCCTTAACTCTCGGATTAATTTGAGAAGCTGGGCTCAGATCCTCATTCCTTTTCAACAGCTTCATGGGCGGTTGAACTAAACATCATGGGCAAGACAATCTGTTAACTCCTGCCAGTGGTGTACAAGTGGGACTGTTCTGATAGGAAACCACATTAAAATGTTAATTCTTGGATACATTTGGTGTGGTTGCAGGTAAGCATGCAGTAAACAGGTAAAATCAGGGAGGTCTTTATTTTTCTGTGAAGCATTTCCAACTCCAGTAAAAATAGCTTATACTAAAGTGCATAATGAATAGCCACATGGTTGCCAACTATCATTTAGCTCCCATATCCAACTCTTGGAGGGCAGGAACAAGGGGGGAAATACAAATCCTCTTTTGAGCCTCAGATCAGATGCTATTGATAAAATCCTTCCCTGTTTCCTGGGGTGATTTGGCTCATTGGCATCGAAAGAGTTGCCCATGGTTTGACCCATCTGTGCTCTCTCTCATCCTTACACAAAGTCCTCTTTCACGGTTTCAGGAAATGGGCCTCATCAGTCTGCTTCAGTGAAGCCCTGGCAGTGTCACTGAAGCCAGTTGCCAGGCATCAGGCAGACAGCAGGGTATAGATTCTGTGAGTGTATGGGCAGAGGGCAGTTGGTGTAGTCCTATTGCTGGGCAGTGAGAAGAGGTTGAGTGAGTTCACATGCTTGTTGATGTGTCTAAACACTTATTTAAGGAAAGAAAGGCTTATATGTTTATATGATAATGAGACATTTTTCTTGGGAATAATGGAATAGATTTGATAAGGGAGGGGCCTGGACAATAACATGTCAGAGGCCTAAAATTCCAATTGCTGCCTATGATTGTATTAAAAAAAAAATTTCATATGTTTATTTATGTACTGCCTAAATGTGGAGCTCCGCATAAAGTCTTTGTGGATTGTTTATTTATTATGTTATGCATGGACAGGTTTTAGCGTGCCTGCCAACCGCCATCATGCAACTCATTGATACATAACAGCCAATCAGCATCAACTCGCAGAACTGAGACAACCATCCAAAATTAAGTGGATGTGTTAGTTCCATATACAGCAACATGCAGACATGGGACAACCATCCAAAATTAAGTCGAGGGGTTAGTTCTATTTACTGTGACACATGCACATAAGACATCCACATCCAAGACAATCCAAATTAAGTTAATTAATTAGTTATATGTACAGCAACACGTGAAAATGGGGCAACCACGCAATATAAAGTTAATGGGATGGTTATATTCAGTGACACACAGACACCGGATGGACACAGGACAAGCGTTCATTCATTCATTTTCTAAGCTCCTTAATCCTAATTGGGGTCGCGGGCTGGCGCCCATCTCAGCTGACTCTGGGCGAAGGCAGGGTACACCCTGGACAGCTTGCCAGGCCATCACAGGGCCAACACATATACAACCATTCACACTCACACCTAGGGGCAATTTGGAACCACCAATCAGCCTGTCTTTGGACTGTGGGAGGTAACCAAAGTACCTGGAGGAAACCCACAAAATGACGTGGAGAACATGCAAACAGAAACGCCCTGAAAATAGGCTAACCATTGCGCCTCTGTGCCGCCACCTTGCCACCCCCACAGGCTGCACACAGGGCAACCATTTAAACCATATTCCATGACTATTGTGCACCGCTCACGTGAGCCTTCAGCCTGGGCTGACAGTGGCATCCATGTCAAGTAAAACTTTTTAGTCCTTTAGGGAAAGCTACATTTGTCTTGCATTACATGTCATGTATGTGTAAATGTAATACAATGAGCTGTTCAAATATTCAATGAATATTATTAGTATTTTAAAAATAAAATCAGCTTGTCTGTGCTGACTATATCTTTTCTCTATGGTATGGTATGGTAATATCTTTTCGTTTATGGTTTAATTTTACAGGGAAAGTACAGCACTGCTCTGCTGTCATGGAATGAACAGAAAGTGAGCATATTTATTAATCAATAATTCAAGACTGAGAGGTCCAAACACCACCATCGCAGGTTACATTACATCTCTTCTACATGTCTGTCTTCCAGGATCTTGTAATACTTTCCAAACACATCTCCAAGGTCACAAACATATTGTATGTGTGCACAACAAAGCACGAAACCCTGTAGTGCTAAAAAGTGAACAGCAAAGCTCTATGTTATCTGTATGGAACCTGCAGCCTTCAAACACACTGGGTTTAGCTCTCTGGAGAGATAATACACAGCTGTGAGGGGGAGACACAAAAGGGTGGCGAAAAATAAATTACACAAAAAAAAAATGAAGAGGGAGTAACGAATAAAGTCAGAGAAGTCAAGGGGTCCTTTCAACTGACAACTGAAATTTACCAGAGACAAGCGGTGAAGAAAGGGCCGCTGTCCTCCACTCAGTGTGAAATCTATTTTGGAGCTGCTAAAACCCTTACACCAGTGTGTGAAGAGGAACCGGGAGCAATGAATCACTTATACCTCTATTTATGTTCTTTTTATGGTATTTATTCTGCATGTATTGGTATTAAAAGAGTTTTAAGACATTTCTCTGGACTATTATGTTTCACACACGAAGAAAATTTATTGAATTCAGTGAATTCTGTCAGTTTTATTGCATGACATTGACAGTTAAACTTAAATTTGCTGAGATGCCATGGCTGCCAAAGTGAAAATGGCAGATTTGTTAGGCAACATTTAGAGTGATCGAATGAATCCACCTAAAGAAGTGGCATGATTCGGCACATACCTGTATTTCTAAATCCAAGCAATGCATCATCAGTGGCATCCATGTCAAGTAAAACTTTTTAGTCCTTTAAGGAAAGCTACATTGTCTTGCATTACATGTCATGTATGTGTAACTGTAATACAATGAGCTGTTCAAATATTCAATAAATATTATTAGTATTTTAAAAATAAAATCAGCTTGTCTGTGCTGACTATTCATTTTCATTTCGTTTATGGTTTAATTTTACAGGGAAGGTACAGCACAGCACAGTACAGCGCAGCACAGCAACTGCTAAAAGCTAATTTGCATCTGTTGTCCTTGTCAATCTTTGATATTCAATCAAAATGGTTCATCTTTAGTTTTATTAAAGCTGTAGAGCAGGCATGTCGAAATCATTTTCACTGAGGGCCACAGCACAAAATTTCTAGGTCACCAAGGGCCGAAAAATTACTGAACATCCATTTCAAAAAGGGCATGAAATAAAATCTGCATGGCAAAAATGATTAGTTTAGGTGTTTTGTTCCCTTTTCATTTTTTTAACTTTCCCTTAACTAACAACACTTGAAAACGATTAGCTCGCTTGCAATTTTTCTTGAGTCATGAATGACTAGCTGTTTATTTGAAATAGGCTGCTGCCACCTAGTGGATGGATGATAAATTAGGTTTTATGGTAATGGTTGATGCAAAGAATGTACGATAATCATATTCTTGATTCTTGGTTGTAGAAATTTTTTTGATTCATCCTTAAATTAATTTTACTATGTAAAGCTGCTTTGTGACAATGTCAATTGTAAAAAGCTCTATACAAATAAAACTGAATTGAATTGAATATTCTTTAAAAGCTCTTGTGGGCCACATTAAACAAGTTGGCAGTCCGGATTTGGCCTGCGGGTCTTGAGTTTGACACCTTTGCTGTAAAGCGTTCAGCATGTTGCTTTTGATGGTTTAAATTCTCACTGATTTAACCCACAAATACTGAAAAAATGAGATAAGGTCATATTTTGACAGATGTGGATAAGGTCTATGATGTGTCAGATGAGTGAATAAGGTCTATGCATGACCAGATTCGTGGATGTGTGGATAAGGTCTATGTGTGCCAGAATGGTCCCTTTATCTTCCTTATGACCTCATATTGTGAGCATTATCCTTGATTTTCATATTGCAAAAACTTTCACCTCATTTTTCTCCAAAAACAGCTTTCTGTTGGTTAGACCTCTCTGGTTCTCAGCCCTTCATATATAAAAGTGACACCTCAAGTTTAGTCTTTCCCAAATACTTCCAAGAATTCTACCCAGCCCTGAGCCACAGAATTCACAGTCTGTAACCTAGAGACAAATGCTGAGCTTTGTCTGGAAATTGTGCCTCTCATCATCTTCATTGTTTTGACTGCTTGTCTCATTTAAAGTCTATCATTCTGAGGCTCCATATCATCTGTTTAATATTAGTGGTAAGGAACACAGCCATTCAAAGGCACAGGATTTGTGACATCATACATGGTACATTGGTAGGGAGTGAGGCACGCATGGTAGATGGGTAGGAGGAGGGCTGAAAATAAACCTACCTGAATGCCTAAACACACACACACATGCACACACACACACACACAAACACACTCACATACATACATACACACACACACACACACACACACACACACACAATCTTTGTGACAACGTGGAAAATAAAATGATTAAATATATAAATA
>JAOUQZ010000010.1:16686591-16701960 GCA_028564935.1 Neosilurus hyrtlii | reverse complement strand
TCTCTCTCTCTCTCTCTCTCTCTCTCTCTCTCTATATATATATATATATATATATATATATATATATATATATGTGTATGTGTGTGTGTGTGTGTTGTGTATATATATATAAAATATATATATATATGATAGATGAATATAAAATAAAAATTGCTGAATGATAGAATAACACCGTATTAATCCTCTTTCTTTATACATTACACAACAAACTAACTTTTGCATTAATGTGTTTGTATAAAGTGTGTTCCTTTTGAAATTCCATTACATAGTAAAACTATATAAACCTTTTGCTTCCACCAGTACTTACAGCTTTCTTTCTCTCCATTTGCTCTATGTAGATTCCTAGAAATGTCTGTTTTTCTCACCCCAGTAAATATGTCAAACAAGCATTTCAACTTGCAAAATCAGGCATCACTGTGTGATACAATGAGACAAGTGTTTGAATAGAAACTGAGAAGGCTTTCCATTGACTGTGTATACTGCCAGTTATAAGAGTGGCTGGCACTCTGTTGACTGGAGCTCTTCTCATCCCAGACCTGGCCACTTCTTTTGTACGTCCTGAGTGGGGCTCTCCATTCAAATCTAACTCTGGGATAATAGCTCACTGATACAACCCTCCTACACCCCTTCTTACTTTACCCGATTCAGCAGTCTAATTATGTTCCCTTGGAAGAAAAGTGGTAGATGCAGGAAGAGGAGGAGGAGGAGGAAGAGGAAAAAGAAGAAGAGTGCCAGAAAATACAGTTGTCTTCATGTAATTTCATTTTATCGAAATTGTGAACATGTTTATTAAACAGCAAAGTTGAGACAAGGGCACATTCAGTGGAAAAAGGCAAAGTGGTCAAAACCATTTAAGGATTTGGCTGCAGAGTCTCCAGATTTACACTGGATCTGAGATGTTTTTAGCGCCTGATGAGCTGGAGGTTTAATCCCCCTGTGGTATTTTTAATGGAAGTCTCTTCAGGAGCTTCAGTCATGTAGGGGAGACAGGGGAGCTGTTGTGCTGAGGGATTAGACCCTCATGCGGGAATTAAAAGCCATTTAACAATACAGTAATCAGCATGTTTCCCTCTGAAAGAGCTTCTAGTTTCCCATTTTAAAAAACGTAGAGTATTACTCCCTTTCCATGCAAACACAAAGCCTTTTCAGAAGACCTGTTTAGAGGAAATGGATTAATCGGGTGTATTTTATATGCACCACTTCTCGAAGGGTAGAAAAGGATGAATAAAAGACAAAGAATGAATGAGGACATCCACTGTTCAACTGATTTTTGATGAGCTATCACAGTTTAACTGAAACCTTTTTGCAAGTGTTAATGGATTCTCAAAGAAAAAAAAAAACAAAAAAATTATTTATTATTTTTATATTACAAGGGTTTGTGCCTAAATTGATGAGCAATTATGTTTGTTAACATATATTTAATCAAATATCAAATATATCATATCATAATGGGAAAAAAAACATCTGAAGAGTATTCATAAAAAAATAAATTAAAGAAAAACATGGATTGATGAAATTATTAATAATTAAAATACAGCACAAATTAATGACCATATTCAACTGTGCTACCAACTCCACACAAATCACCATACAAAAATTACTTATTAGTGTAATTTGACTGACCTGGAAAAAGAAAAATCAGCTTATGAATTAGATAGTTACTGCATTTCTCATTAAATACAAACAAAATGTTTTAAACTATGTTGAAATAGCAAATGCTATGAAGCCACAATGAAGCGTTTGATGATTTTACTACATACACAGACTCAGACTTACATTTCAAAACAAATTTTATTGATTATCATTTAATCTAAGTAAAACAGATATGGCAGATTAATAACAAAGCGCTAACATTTAGGAATGCTAGGTAAGCAGACAGGTTTTGTAAATATACATTTGCTTTGCACTGAATGTCTCATCTTCACAACCATGTTTCATTTGTAAATAATCTGTGAATAATCATAAACACCTGTGAATAATCATAAACATCTGTGAATAATCATAAACATCTGTGAATAATCATGCTTCAAAGAAAAAAAAGACACAACTTGAATTCTCTTTTGATTTTTTTATATTAAATTAAAAATCGTGCTAATCTTTTATTTTGTTGGAGTCACCCTTTTTACACATTCAACACAATCAACTTTTTACACTTAAACCTATTACGTGAGCTACTTATAAAAAATTTTAGAGGTGTAATTATTCACATCAGTGTTATTCTTCACCTCATAGACATAGTGTTTACATCAAAGTGACTGTCACAGACAGTGAATGAGATAAAATGCACAATCTCTCAGCAAAAGAGCTATCATCAGGCATGTAGCTGTGATGGTGTCTGTCCGGGGTGTGTACATTCTGCAATTTGATAAACAGCATATATTTTACAGTATCGATCAGCCTTATAGCATGAGCTATACACCTACATATAACCTCTGGTTGAAGCTTAACAGCTGCAACATGCTAGGGTGAATATTAGGGTTGTCCATGAGGACCTCTGCATCTCTAGGACTGCTATAGATGTAATAGGCTGCTAACTTCAATTAATTAGCAAAAACATAACTCATGTTAAAAACAACACAATTATAAAGAATAAAAAGTAAAAATACAGAGACTACCATTTCCAGTGTGCAGTATTTTTCAATCCTATTTGTTTATACTAACCCCATTTCCATAAAAGTTGCAATAAAATGCAATAAAGAAAACATTGGTAATGAGTTAATAACTTTTATTTACCTGACAAAAGTACATAGGGAAGTTTTTCAAAACTTATACGGACGAACTATATTGTATTTTTAAAAAAATTGTTAGAATTTGATGCCTAAAACACTTAACAAAAGTTTGGACAGAAGCATGTCTACCATTGTGTTACATCAACTTTCCTTTTAATTACACTTTAAATCATCATCATCAGAATCAGAATACTTTATTGATCCCGGAGGAAAGTGTGTATAATTTTCGAACTGAGGATACTAATTGATAAAATTTTGCTATTGTAATTTTTGTCTTGCTACTTTCTCTTGAGATTCAGTTTACAGACAGATGTCTTGACATTGTTCCATCAATGTTGCCAAACTATCCTGGCCAAAATGCAGTAAAACAGGCCCAAAGCATGATACTACCATGATACTACCAATCATGTTTCACAGATGGAATAAGATTCTTATGCTGGAATGCAGTGTTTTCCTTCTTCAAACATTTATACAAAAAGTTCTCATTTTTTTCATACCATTGCTCATCCATCCACAAAATGTTTTCATTAACCTTCTGGCTTGTCCATGACTACTGAAGAGGGGGTTAATGGACTTAAATGGTCATGCAACAAGACACAAAAACTTAACTCTAATGACATTTAGAACAGGGCAGACACCCTTAGCAAGAGTGACTTACATTCATTATTTTTACTATACAACTGAGCAATTGGGGGTTAAGGACCCAACAGTGGCACCTTGGTAGTACTGGGGCTGGAACCACCAACCATCAGATTAGTAATCCAGAGTCTTAACCACTGAGCCACCACTGCCCCTTATTGTTCATAAGTTACATAAGTGGTTGCATTACATAAGTAATGACATACGTTGTTCTATGAAAGAATTGTTAAAGAAGAATTAATGTAATGTTCTGGAATGGCCAAATCAATGTCATGAGTTTCCAATAGGAATTATATGCAAGCAGTTTATGTGAGGAAATTTACTCTTTAGCAGTTTATGTGAGGAAATCTCCTGTTCCATCCTTTCTGTACTCGTGAAGCAGACCCTGAGATAGTTAAACTCCTTCACTTATGGCAAGACCTCATTTCAGGTCTGGGAGGTGCGAGAACCATGGCCTCAGACTTGTAGGTGCTGATTCTCATCCAGGCTGCTTTGCGATCAGCTGTGAATCGCTTCAACAAGAGCATGAGGTCTCAGCTTGATGAAGCCAAAAGGACAACATCATCCGCAAAAAGCAGAGACGAGATCTTATGGCCACCAAACCAGAACCCCTCAATGCCTCGTGTGCGCCTTGAAATTATGTCCAAAAAAAATTAACAGAACAGAACTGATGACAAAGGACAGCTTGACGGACAACTTGACGGACTCCATCCATCACTGGAAATGAATTCCACCCCCTGACAACATCCCCATTCCACTTCTACTGTAAACAGTTTTTGTGGAGTACTGCTTCCCTCTCCTGAGGCGTCAGATGGTGGTCCAGAGCCTTTTCGAGGCCAACCAATAGTCGCTTTCCAGACCCTCACCGAACTCCTCCTACACCCAAGATTGATCTCAGATAGATCCCAGGCTGCAGCATATTTGGCCTGCTGGTACCTGTCTGCTGCCTCAGGAGTCCCACAGGCCAAGACCTGATAAGTCTACTTCTTCAGCATAATTTTCCTCAATAAATAAATGATGAACCATAATATTCCTCTCATTTGTTTAATTTGTTCTCTTTATCAACCTTTAGGACTTGTGTGAAAATCTGATGATGTTTTAAATCATGTTTATGCAGAAATATAGAAAAATTTAAAGCAGTGGTCTTAAACTCATTCCACAAAGGGCCGCTGTGGCTGCAGGCTTTTGTTCCAACTAAGCAGCAGCACACCTGACTTGGCTCATTTAATCAACTGAATTGTCTTCAATCACTTGACTGGTCTCTATCATAGATTGACCAATCAAGCATTTGTAAACTGATCAGTTGATTAAATGAACCAACACAGGTGTGCTGCTGCTTAGTTGGAACAAAAGCCTGCTGCCACCGCGGCCCTTTATGGAATAAGTGTAAGACCCCTGATCTAAAGGTTTCAAAAACTTTCAAGCATCACTCTATATCTTGCTTGTGAGTAATGTTTTGGTGGTGATTGTTCATCACAGTCTCATTTTCTCTCATGCAGTGTTATGTAATATTTAAACTGTACAGAAGACAATATGGCAGCCTCTCTGAAAATAAAATATTGCTGGAAAAAATAATTAATAGCACATTGAAAAAAATATATGCAAAAACAAATTCACCTGAAAATGTTTGCTATTTATGTTAACAAGGACTTCAGTACAAGGTTTTGTTTAAGATGGTCAGTAAAAAAGTGGGATTTGTTTCTTAACACATATTAAGGTCGCGGGAAGGCTGTGGCCCATCCTAGCTGACTCTGAATGAAGGTGAGGTACATCCTGAACAGCTTGCCAGACCATTGCAGGATCAACACAGGCACACAACCTCACATTCATACCTAGTGCAACTGAGAATCTAGGTAACCTAATGAGCATGTGCCTTTGGAAACCAGAGCACCACACTATAATACAACCATGCCGCCTTAAAGGTTAACTAATGTTTTCACTGCATTTGAAATTGAGGCTAATATATAGCTATCTACTTTTTGTATTTTGTGGCAAATGGTTTTCTTTCAACTCATTTTCTTCATAATATGTTTGAAATTATAAAATACAGAGACATTCTCCAACACCTTCCATTATTCACTTCTCTCGAACACAACAGCTTCTCATCTCCAGAGCTAGGACAGATCTCCTGACAGCAATCAATTCACTGGCTTCTCACTGAATTGGAGTACAAAAAAATACCTTACCTGGTGATAATCCAAAATAATACTGTACTTTTTCACTCTCTCACCATTGTTTACACTCTAATGCTTCTTTTCTTCCCTGATTGGCTTACAGTACAAGCATCTTGTAATCTTTTTTAAATAGTAATTTTAGTGACTGACATGAACTTTAAAACATCTGTGGAAAAGCATGAGGTAATGACTAGTAAATTCTATTGGCAGCACCAGTGATCATAATGTACTTGACAGATATGCACCTTTTTTCTTCACAGTGTTCACACCTCTGAGTATTACTAAAGATATTTTGCTTTTATGGATATTAATTAATCTTTTATCAACTATCACCTCCTCTGCATTCCAAACTGCCTCCCACTGCATTTCGCAATAATCCTTTCCTCAACCTTCCACCTAAATCATGCCTATGTTCAGGGCTGAGAACTTGCAGAATTTATTATCAACTTGGTAAAGCAGTATTAAAAATAGATAATAATATTTTCTACTGTATATAAAGCTAGTGAAACACCAACAATACAACATAGTACAAAGTAAAATGTCATTTATTAGCAAAGTACTTCAAATGTACATTTAGCAACTATAAAATACAAAGAAGTGTCTAAAATGAGTGAAGGCTTTCAAATTAATCCTGCAAACAGTAGAAGTTTACTTATTGTGACATTTTGGCTCTTTGCTAGCCAGATGAGAAACAAGAAAATGTGATATGTGAATAAGTGTTATGTTTCAATAGTATATTTTCCCCTCTGCTGCGAGACAATGAATAGCTCTCTCAGTGAAGGCACATTTTAGTCAAAATTTGGCGAAAGGTGAAGTCAATGCTGAACTCCACGTCCTCCACCCAGCAAAACCAAAATAAAAACAAAACAGACGCGCACAGCCATGGTCTTGCATACCAGCAAAGCCACAACAAAGGCTTTCCATGCCTTCATGCATTACAGAATCCAATAACCCCACAAAAAGCATAAGCGGGGTTAGAGGTTGGGGAGAATGGGGGGATGGGGATGGGGAAGAGGCATGAATGAATGAAGTCACACAGATCACAGCAGAGCAGAACTGTTTGTTCTATTTCCAGGCTAGCCTGACTTCTCTTTTCACTGATGCCACACAGAGGTCAAAGTTCATGACCACAGGACCGAAAAAGTTGTGTTCACTGACAGTGGATACATTAAGGGAAGTGGGGTTACAAATTATTTAAAATGCAGACAATACAAAACAAGAGCCTTGACAGGTCTGATTAGACAAGAGTTTTTGTAAAGCTCAATCAAAGTCACAACTTCTGCATATATAATTAAAACGAACAAAATTAATTGTTGATCTTGTGTGCCACAGATAAATTTTTCAACCAAAGTTCCAACGTAAGGTAATTGTAAAGAATTACATACAGTAAACAAAGACAAAAAAACCTCCATAAAATAACATTTATATTCACCGCAAGCATAACAAAAACAACAACAAAAACAATAATAATAATAATAATATTAATAATAACAATAATATATTAATGTAATTTAAAATGTATATTAACTAAATAATATTTACTTGCACTCTTGCACAGGGCACAATTCTGGGAAAGAAAACCAACCTCAAAAATATGCCAGTACAAACACCAACATGTCTAAATTTGTATCTCATTACTTTTGACAGACCAAACATACCCACTCATTCCATCACTCATTTGCCGAACCAATTAATCCCATTAGGGTCATGGTGTGGCTGAAGCCTATCTCAGCCGACACACTGGTTGAGGGCAGGTACACCCTGAACAGCTTACCAGACCACAAACAACCATCCACATTTACACCTAGTGGCAATTTGGGACAGCCAATTAGCCTAATGTACATGTCTCTGGACTGTGAAAAGAAATCAGAGTACCCAGAGGAAACCCATGCAAGCATGGGGAGAACATGCAAACTCCACACAGAGACGCCCTCACCAAGCTCTGGTCTCAAACGTAGGACCTTGTTGCTGTGAGGTTAGCACCACTATGCCACTGTGCCACCCCAGGCCAAACATAAGAATGCATATTGAATGAATATGAAAACAATACAAAACACACAAATTACATAGAACTTATACAATACAAATCAAAGAGCACATTATTACTAACCTGATACATTGAAAATTAGAAAAGTAGTTTTTAGACAGTGTACATGGAGCAAATGGGCACATCAAATAGAACACCGATAAATGCAATGTTAAAGGCCACTGTTAAGGGTGCATTTAAGTTCATTTGATCATTTCCCCCAGTAGAGGTTAAGGAAGCCATTTGTTTGAGCAATTGGTACTACATACATCCACACATACATAAAACATGCCACAAAGTGTACACAATCTGTCCAAAACCTTTTAAGTATTACCATTTGTCACCATTGTGCTTCAGAGTGGCCAGGCTCTGGGGATTTATTCGATTAGGTAGGGAGGATGAATCTGTAAGCACAACTTGCTGAAGAAATAGGTTTCAGAATGGGACGATTGATCAAGGCTTTGCTGGGATGCACTCTCATCCTCGTCTAGTTCTTAATGTATTTATGATTTCTGTCCTGCAGAGAAATCAGCTAAAGTTTCTGACACAAATAAGTAAATCTGGATATGAATTACAATAATTTACAAATCTCTCAGAATACTTTTAATATGTTCTGTGTACTTTTAATGTTTCAATTAAATTGACAGTGTGGCCATAAGGGGATTAATCCTCTTTATAGCCCTGAAGCAAAACTAGTAATGTGCTTTCAAGCTAGAGAAAGTTTTAGCTCACTACTCTATATAGATTTTAACACTAAGGAAATTGAACAGAAAGGGTGTATACTAATTTTATTTTAGAATGTATTTATAATCAAAACAACTATGGTGGTAGATGGTACTTTAAGTATTAAGCATTTATGAATTAAATTTTAAAACCATGGTGGTTTTTGCATGGTGAATGAATATTGCTATGTATGAATAGAAATAATTCACAATTTTGCAACTAAATTAATCTCTTAGTGTTACTTTGAATGTAAAACTAATTCATATTTAAATTTTACAAGAATTTTTTTCCCTCTTGCTCAGCCAATCCAGTAAACATGCACTGGCCTTATGTGGTGCTATGGTAACACATCAGTATATATTCTGAGTGATGTTGAGACTTATAAATCGACATTATTTGGCACTATACAAATCTCTCTTATTTTGCTTAATCCTTTTGGAGGTCTCAGGAAAGAGAATTCTTTAAGGAAGGCCTTCGTCCATTGCTTCATGTTCCAATTCTGATGCTCACATGGACAATATAGACAATTTTGGCAGTGGACTATGGCATTAACACTCTGTCCAGTCTGCAGCTATGCAGCCCCATACACAGGGACCTGTGCTGCATTGTGTGTTCAGATACCCGTTTATCTTAGCCAGCATTAACTTTTGGACTAGACAGGCCAGCCTTCTATATCTTGTGCATTGTTAAACCCTGGGCGCCCATTCTTGTAACTGCTTCCTCATTTTTCCTGCTTCCAACTCATCAACTTTAAAAACTGACTGTTTACTTTCTGCCTAATACACCCCACCGTTTGCTGGTTCCACCGTATCGGAATAATCAATGCTATTCACTTCACCTCTCAGTGGTTTTAATGTTATGGCTGATCAGTATGAACCTCAGTAACTAACTAGGTTCTAATATTTCACAGTTTTATTCAGCAAATATTATACTTTATAATATTAATGTGCAATCTTTTAACATGATAGTTTTTAACTATTAAATGTTTGAAATTTTTAAAGTATAATTGCAATGACATACTGGAGTATTGATTGACTCCTAAAGTGTTTTTAACAGCTCAGTCAAACCAACACAGTTAGGTTTATATTTCGTTGTCTAGTTTTTCTGGTTGTCCACACTCAGTGGCTGGGCTTAGCACTAACACACCATAGTCCATACATCACCACATGTTAAGTGCCTTTCCCCACATATGTTACTTTTGTTATGGTAGAGCACGATTTATCAGTGTGTAAAAAATCTTGCTCTACTGAAGCATTTGGCAGTAAACTTTCAAGCCCTTTCCCCACATATACAATTTTGTTATGGTAGTGCACGATTTATCAAATTTCCCACTGACCACAAACAACTGTCACTTGATACAACTGCATTCTTGGCATTTTTATGGCATTGCAGCATTTTGTAGTGCATTTTTACAAGGATCCTATTTTTTCAAGGATTGTATCAGCACCATAGAGAAATCATGGCTTGCCAGCTGCATGAAATGAATAAGACTCCATTAAGATGCACCACAACAGCTCTAGGACAGACATACCATAAACTACCAAGCTGCTGTACAAATTAATCACTACTGTCCAGTGTACTATGACTTTTTTGAACATTAAAAACTAATGATAATTATAGCACTCTATGGTACCATCAAACAAATATGGCGGCTGAGCTGGTTGCATTACGAAAAGGTTTGTGATGCCATTAGGAAGTGGGAAATTTTATATAATTATTTTACTGTAAGTAAGGATTTAAAATTTTTATTTATTTATTTTGAGGAAAGGGCTTTAAAGACAAGAGGAACAAAAATTCACACAAATTCATTTTTCCTGCTCTTAGGCTCAGTCCATTGTTTTTGACTCCAATATGCCTCTTTAATATTTAGTTTTTGAGGATGGATTTCATTAGATGTTATGTAAATTAGTGATAACACAGAATGTATGTTAAAATATCACATATAACACTGTTTTAGACAGAATATTCCATTTATAAGCACAGTCTTCCATCTTGGTGAGTACAGCTAGCTGAAATTGCAAGCTGATATTTCATGACTTCGGAAATAATAGCTGTCAGTACAGGTGTGCTTAAGACTTTTATTGCTTTCCCACACACACACACTACACACCCTGCACTAGAAAAGTCAGATCCGAGGACTAGATGAGTTAGTTCATGTCAACTGAACATTTCAAAGGTAAGTGAGGAGAGAGGTGGATTAAAGTACAGCTCTACTGTATGTGTGCCCTAGTGCGTACACCAAGTAGACACTCCCTTTTATCTCACTACTTCAAAACCAAGCCATAACAATAGCAGTTTTTTGTATTTTTAGGTCACTTTTCAGCTGTCTTCATTCAAAACTACTATACTTACCAGTCATATAGCTTTATGTGGACACACAGCTTTGGACAATGTTTAGAGGTTTATTTATTTTTGTTTCATACAAATGAACATATTTCACAAACATTCTGATGTTTTTAAAATGTTTCATATTTGTTGAAAATATACGTACACACATATATACATAATGTATATGTAAGTTGTAAAATGGCTTTGTAAGTCCTGATAATTAGCTTTGGATTATTTCTAACAGTGGTGTGCAGTGAATTTTATTTTAAATTAATAATGACCAACTTCATTTTCCAAACTGTTTAATACTACTGGTTTCACGGGAGGCTGGAGCCTACCTCAGCTGACTGTGGGTGAAAACGGGGTGCACCCTGAATAGCTTGACAGTCCATCACAGGGCAATACACAAACAACTGTTCACATTCATGTCCACACCTAGCGGTTTTAGAACAGATGTCTTTACACTATGAGTACCACACAAGCATGGGGAGAACATGCAAAGTCCACACAAATTCCCTCACTGAATCCAGGACCTTCTTGCCATGAGGCGGACGTGATAACCACTACGCCACTGTACCATCCTCAACTGTATTCTGTAAATGTAAACAACATGAGAATGTAATGCCACAACACACTCAACAAAAGTAGGGACAAAGGCATGTTTAGCATTGTGTTTGATCACCTTTCCTTTTAATTTATATACTTTTTAATCATTTGGGGACTGAGGATACTGATTGTTTCAGTTCTTCGATTACATTTTTCCTCCATTCATACTTGATACAAGACTTGAGCTGCTCAACAGTCCATTGTCTGATTGTCCGCTTTATGATGAAGTAAACATTTAACAGGAGACAGATCTGAACTGACAGGTCAGTCAACCACACTATTATGTCATGCAGTTGTAGCTATTTAAGGCATTTTTGGATGCAGCCTTGAACTGTTCTAAATAACAGCATTTATCTGAAGTACTGTTGAGCCCATGTGTTTATATTTGTCACAGTCACTGCACAGTATTTCAGGCAGTGCCTTCTGGGAGCTTGAAGTTCACACATCCAACACATTTTTATGTTTTATGCAATGAGATGTGTGCAAATTCCTTGAACCTTTACACAATATTATGTATTGTAGATTTTGAAACTTAAATTTGTTGTGAGTTGCACAGTGGCATAGTGGTTAGCACATCTTCGTCATAGCAAAATGGCCCTGGTTTCAAGTCCTGGGTTCAGTGAGTACATTTCCATGTGGAGTTTGCATGTTCTCTCTGTGCTTTTTTGGGTTTTCTCTGGGTACTCCCACGGTCCAAAGACATGCACATTAGGCTAAGTGGGTGTTCCAAATTTCCACTAGATGTGAGTATGAGTGTGAATGGTTGTGAATGTATATTGGCCCTGCAGCGGACTGGTGAGGTGTTAAGGGAATTTTGTGTTCTATTGTATAGAAATTTTGTGTTCAACTGCATTTATAGAAATGGGTTTCGTAAAAAAGCAAATACTTAAAAGCCTTTGATGTGATCATTTCTACATTGAGTAATACGTATTATTTGGCAACAATTCCTTAAACCCGAACTGATGGAGTGTTTAGCTTCTAATTTCATAAACAACCTTGTCGCAAGATGTACCCTGTGAAAAAAAACTTGACAGATTATGTTTGGAGGAACATATCTAATGTAATATTAACATGCTTTGATTATTTTTTAACAGGCAGTGTATAAGACCACCTTACAGAAGCTGTAAAAACACTACACATAAGATTCCTGTCATGCTTAAAGAAAGTGCAAGGGCCACCATGGTACATATTTCTTGATTTTCTATCCCGAAACACACACACACACACACACACACACACACACACACACACACACACACACACATTATACAAATCCCACAGATTACAGACCACTTTTCACATAATTACTACTCCGCAAACCAGAGCATAATCATGCAATTTCCTCTGTTGCATTATCCAACAATATCTATATCAAGTCAGTGCATATTTAGGCAACTAATTTGAGAATTTGAAGCAGGGTCAGATAAATAATGAAATAAATAATGTCAATATACTGGTGCGATGCAAAAAACTCGACAAAGGGATTATCTCCAAATACATAGCATAACAAAAAAGAAGGCAGTAAAATAAAAGGGAATAAAATATAAATATTACCAGTACATCATGTACACAGTTTTGTGCACCTGCTTGTGGATATTAAGTGTGATTAAAAATGTACTGCAGAATAAACAAATGTAGAAATATGATTAATTACTAGTCACCTTTGTATTTGCACCTACAAAAAAAAGTCCTAAACTTTGTTATTTCATTGGATGACCTTTACCTTTAACTATGGCATGCATTTGCCATGTACTGTTTCAACAGCCTTGTCTAGAGATTTTTACCAACATGTTTAATTATTTATTATAATAATAATTTTTTTGGATGACAGAAAAGTCAAACCATTCTATAAAACAATTTTCTTTACCATATCCCAAAGCTAGTTGGTCTTAAGATGAGAACATTATTGAAGGGCATTTCATTACTCACACCAATTAAACCACTCTTTCACAACTTAACCCAATCAGAAACCTTGACAATTTCTGTCAAAATAATGACCTGGATGGTGAAAGTGCTATGTTGGAAGCAGTACTACTTTTATATGTAGAGCAGGGGCATTCAGGAACCCTTAAATTATTTCCAGCAGTTTCCACTACTACCTCTGCTATTTCCATTGGTTTCCAATGGAACCACATTGCTTTATGGGATCACTGTTTTGTTTTGTTTTTAATAAAATAATAAATTAGCTTAATATTAAACTTGATCAAACAATATGTTTTTGGGATTTTTTTTGTCTGTAAATTCTTTTTATGTCAAAGGTCTATGTTTGTACACAGAAAGCCAAAAGATCATATTATTATGCCTTACTTCCTGACACCCCTGCTGCATTTCTGCAACATAGCGCTTCATCAAAATGCTACCCAAGGCTGTAGTTGAATAGCAGAAACTGTCAGAAATCGCCAAGATTGTCCCGAATTAACTTGAGTCTGAGAAATCACAATACTGTCATAGTGAAAATTGCCCATACCAGCAGCGTGAATTATTTTTTACTGAATTGATTACCTAGTTATTCAGTGTGATTTTCTGTCACATAATGCTGCTGAGCCAAGAGTGGAATAACTGAAGCAACTCCAGATCCCAAAACTGCTTCCATAGAGGCTTGTTCAGTGGCCACCATGTATGATAGATACATAGCATCATGCAATTCAGTTCTTATCCTGACGCACCCATCACTGTGTAATAGGGTAAATCCTGATTGATCAGACACAGGACCTTTTTCCATTGTAGCTAATCTTCATGTTTGCTATGTTTGAAGGTTATTTTTCTGAATAGCCTCACTTACAATTGGTTTTCTTATAGCTCCTCAGCTGTTTAGTCTCATTGCACTGTATGTGGAAATGCTCTTACTTTCACAATTAAACACAGCTGCAAGTTCGTCTGTTCATTTTTTTATAATTCAGCTTCAAGCATAAATGATTTAAGTGATCTCCAATCTCGGTCAAGATTTTTTCCAACCACATTTCTTCTGCAAACTTGATGCTTTACTACTGTCCTTCCAAGCTTTAATAATGAGTTGGACAGTTCTTAGTCCAATCCCAGTACTTTCATAAGTCTCCTTAACTGTTTTCTTTACTTTATGCAAGCCAATTACTTTGCTTTTCTCAAACACAAATACATTTTTTTCATATCCATAGGATACGTCTTCCAACATGTTAATCTAAAAAATGAGAAGCTACTCACTGCATCAGTTTGTGTTAAAAGAAATGTTGAAATAAACGAGTGCAGTAACTTACTTACTGTCACATCAGCAACTATCTCCATGCAGTACTCTGCTTCCGAGAATCTATTACTTCATACAGATATGCTAATATGACTACAGTGTCAGTAAAGATGTGATCTGCAGGTGATAGAGAGAGAGAGAGAAAGAGAGAGAGAGAGAGAGAGAGAGAGAGCAGTCATGTGCCTGTGCGTAAAGAAGATTCAGTGAATGTTTAAGATATATTTTGTGTCTCAGAGTGAGACGTTACAATGAAATAAAAGCCTCATTTAAGCTAAATCGAACTGGAAAGTGAATAAACAATGTGAGTGCTGAACCTAAGAACTTACAACTACAAATCCCACCAGCTTTCAGACTTAAGCTAACCAGACTTCTAATCACACACACCTGTTACTTATCATTGCGCAGATACTATTTAAGGATTTAAATGTGCGCGCACACATTCACTGCAACGCTGTCACATGCCTGCAATTTACCCAGCCTTTGTTCTTGTGTGCTATACTCTGCTCTTATGTTTTGAACTGGGCCTTTAAATTGTTGTTTGTCATCTGAAACATTTCTAGTTTTTGACCTTGCTTCTGCCTCACATATCTGATTTCTTTGGCCACCATCTTCTTCATTCATTCGTTCATCTTCTTCCGCTTCTTCCGAGGTAGGGTCGTGGGGGCAGCAGCCTAAGCAGTGAGGTCCAGACGTCCCTCTCCCCAGCTCTTCCGGGGGGATGCGAAGGCGTTCCCAGACCAGCCGAGAGATGTAGTCCCTCCAGCGTGTTCTGGGTCGACCCCCGAGCCCGGCCACCGAGGAGCTTTGTTACTACCTCGGTGACCTCAGCCCAAGTGATAGGCAGACTCCCCTCTGAACCCCCAGGCTCTTCCTCTTCCACAGAGGGCATGTTGGTGGGATTGAGGAGGTCCTCGAAGTATTCCT
>JAOUQZ010000010.1:16644437-16658441 GCA_028564935.1 Neosilurus hyrtlii | reverse complement strand
ACACTAGAAGTGCCCTGATGTAGCTGGAACAGCCTGTTAGCAGCATCTCTGCCCCCTACTGGATGGTCAAATACTCAATGTAGCTCATCAGTGAAATTTTTATAATTATTGCAAGAATCTCCCTGAGGTTCCCAGACAGCAGTAGCCCATGCTCTGGCCTTCCCAGAGAGGTAATAATGTAGGCTTTCCAGGACCAATTGGCTGTGAAGGTGGAGGCCTAAAGCTCAAAAGTTAATAAGCATTGGGTCAGGAAACCTTGGAAATCTTAGGGGGTTCAGATTGTATCTCTTAGAATATAGGAGTCTAGTCTCAGAGACAGTGCACTGATGCAAGAAGTGCACGTGGTGGTGGAGAAGATGGAGCATGAGAGAGTGATGGCTGGAGAGCAGATAGACCACTCTACAAAGACCACAGGTAGTCTGTTGGATCTCTTGAAGATTCTGCTCATGTCTGCTCATGTCTGCTGTACGCAGCTTCAGAAGAGAGTAGGCAATGTTCTTGATGACTCACAGTAGCATAATGACTGGCAATTCATTAGTGGCAAGTTTATATTTGCGCATATCTTTTTTAAAACCTCTTTGCAGGGCCAGATGCGCCTCTTTGTAAGCCTGCTGGTCTCCAGACTTCAAGGCATCATCCCGTGCTCTAAACAGGGTATGCACCTCATCGTTGAACTATGGTTTCTGGTTCAGGAACACTTTAACAGTCTTTGTTATGTTCACATTCTCAGTGCAGTAGTTTATGTCAGAGACCAAAGCGAATATTCCCCAATCTGTAAAGTCAAACCAATCCTGGTGCAACACCTGGACTGTCTTAACTGCTGGTCTTTGGCTACAGATTTTAGGGTTATAAGCAGGAATCAGGGACAGAGAGAGGTGATCTGAGAGTCTGAGATGTGACAGGGGGTGGCATTATTTGCCCCAATAGGTAACAATGTTATTTACTTCAGTTGTCAGTAGTAATAATGTTTTTTTAATTATATGGCAATGGCAATATTTACAGTGCAGTCTGATTGGTCTAAGCATAGGCAATAAATTATGTATGGTCCGGTGCATATTTCCCTGCAAGCTATCACTTAGCTAGGTGTGCACTATGATCTTTAGCAGCTTTGATGGGAAGGGAAACATCTGACACAAGATGCATACACTAGATGAGGAGTTTATGTGGACTGGCAACCCGAGACATACAAAGAATGAAACCCAAACTTATACAAGCAAGTATAGCATGTAGCCAGCTAAAAACAAGCACAATTCAAAGTAAACAAGAAGAATAACACTATCACCAGCATATGCTGAACACTGGAAAAACTGGAACACAATAAAGAAAAGGAAAAGGATTGTTGCTGAAAGGTGTAACACTCCACACATCGGCAATGTAAGGAAAAATCTTAAATCATCTTCCTGATTGTGCCCGTGAATGCTTTGGTGACTCAGGGGTGACGTTGTGACACTTCCAAAGCCCTTTGACATGAATGAAGACTCCTTGTTCAGAGGCTGGCAAGAAACAGCACCTGAAGTGAAAATTAAAAAATGTTGCTATTTTCTGTATGTGCACTTTTCAAGAACTCCTTTAATTCTTTAAAAATTACTTACCTGGCAGGGGAGATACCATGATCAAGAAGGTGGTTTACCCAGGGTGAGGCTTAGCCATTGCGCCCCAGCTGTGCTGACCCCTGCGAATTCCCCAAGTGCGGGAATCTAGACTGTGTAATGTCTGGTAGTGGGGAACTGTGTTTGTGCTTTTCCCTGAATTTTGGGGGCAGCCATAGCCTAATGGTTTGCAAAGTGGCTTTGGGACATAAAGGTCGATGGTTTGATTCCCTAACCAGCAGGAAAAATGTGTGGCAACAGGGGAGTGAGCTGCACCATCCCTTCTTCTACCTTCATGGCTGAAGTGCCCTTGAGTAAGGCACCTAACCCCCAAATGCTCTTTGGGTGCCCCCAATGTGTGTGGCAGCCCACTGCTCTGAGTGTGTGCGCTCACTTTGGATGGGTTAAATGCAGAGGTAATAATTTCCCTTGCGGGATTAATACAGTATAGTAAAATCAAAAGCAAATAATAATAAACAAAGAGTAGCTAGGGCTTGCACAATACCTTGCCTTTCTGCTCAGTATGTACAAGCCCACGGACTGAGATTTTTCTGTACAGACCTCACACTCAGTTAATAAACGGTTATTATGCTATGGTTGATTGATGTGTATTTATACACAGTATGCATGATTACATCAAATATGCTTTGTGGACACTTTAAAAATACTTTAAAACGATTGCGGAACAAGCCAAAAACAGCTTAATCTCGCAGCTAAATTTAAAAGATTCACAGAAAGGAATTCTGTAAAAATGCACACTCTACACAGTTTAACTGTTTGTCATTATGTCTCTATCCATAATTTCTTAATAACTAGAGAACAGAGGTCCAATATTACAAGACTTATGACACACTACTCATGGGAAAATGAATGGGTGTGTATTTACCACCTCAGACAAAACAACACTATGACATGGCTGAGTGTTCTTTTCCGACAAGGATAATTAAAACTGTAGGGTCAACAGGTTTGGATATGTCAGTATAGCAGAGAGGGATCATGACAAATGGGTGGATCACCATCTCACTGCTAAAATCCTTAGAGTTTTCTCATTTTTCACCATGTATAATCGTACCATCAATACAATATTCTGATGAACACGTCTTTTTGTGTGAATTTCACCTTGCATTTCAAAGCATCTTTTTACCAGTTTTCTTTTCTTGTACATTTTATCAACTGCACATCTTTCATTTTGTCCTGTCGTCATCTTGTCAACACGATCTCAACCTCAAACTCAATTTCTATACTCTCAGCATCGCAATATATCCTGTGAAATTACGGGGTACCAGTCTGACTTTTCCAATTCAGCAGCTGCAAGACCATCAAAAGAAAGCCACTTGTTTAAAATTATAAATTTTCATGAGTGTGGGCTATATCCCAGTAAACCATGCCACCATTCTTGATGGATCCAGTGTGTACTCTGGCATGGGTCTCTGTCAGGAGAATGGCTTGAACTGGTTGGAATTGGTAAGATGTGGAGCTGTAAGTTATGAAAACTTATACATCTAATTTGAGCACATCACTTTTAGGTTAAGGTAGACCCTCTGGATAATATTCTCACTTTCAATCGTAGAAACCTCGGCGAATCTCACTGATCGCATAATTGGGTGTGTGTGTAATGTGATAAGTGATGCCGAAGGGAGGCCTAGCGTTGTGTGTGTCTGCCACCTGTTGGACTTCTAAATAATTAGCACTCATACAAACTTTGTATGTGATATTGTGTGTATGCATGTAAATAAATTTACATTTAGCTTTATAATGACAAATTATACTACAGTTATCATTTTATACAAAAGAACAGGGAAGCGTTGGTGTAAATTAAAATGAGAAAGTACTGCTAGCTACAGTGTTCTAAGTCAGTATCCTACATTCTGATTGGTGTCTGTACAGTTTAAGTTTGCATTTAATCATTATGAATGGGCTGTTTTCTAAGTTTCCATGCATAGACTACATCATTTACATCAGCACATCACTTTGGCAGAGGGCAGGAATATAAATCTGACACTGTGATCTTGAGGATTACAAACAGATGAAGATTAGAAATTTTCAGAAACGTTGAGCCAATTAGTTAAAAACCCCTGACTCAGGACAGACTACACACAGATGAGATTTTTAGGGAACAAGGTAATAGACATTCAATCCTGTAGACATGTCTTTCCACTGTATAAAACAGAGAACTGATTCAATTATTATGATGTGAGTCCTGTTCCTTGTTAGTTGCTTTGGATGTAATCATCTTTCACATATTTCTTCGTCATTCATCATACATTCATATAAAAATAAATGTAAATGAAATATAAATTGAAAGACAATTCATTAAAAAGTTGCAAAAAAATGTAATAAAATGTTTTAATGCTTGAAGGATGTGAGTAAATGATTGAAGAAAAAAAAAAGCAGGCACAACAAGGCTTCATGTTTCTGAAGCATTCTCTTCAAAGTAGCATTTTTGTGTTCAACATAATGAGACACAATGGTTAGAAAAACCAGAGGAGAAATACCCTCACATTTTTATTAAAAGAACTCACTTATATCTTAAAACATGTGTTGCGGTGGAGGACAGGGGTTCTGGCCAGGAAAAAAGCACAGGGTAAGGAGTGTGTGTGTGTGTGTGTGTGTGTGTGCGCGCACTTGCACTGTTCATAAGTGTGCACATTATGTGCACATTATGTATGTGTGTGTGTGTGTGTGTGTGTGTGTGTAACTGGGATGACCCTATATAGTCTGCTTGCCCAAAACTGGGCTTTCTCCCAATCAACCCTGGAAAGACTGGACCTCATTCCCCCATCCCTCGTTCCCTCTCTCTTTCTTCACTATACTCTCCATCGTTCTTTTTTCACCTTTCTCCACCGCCAAAAAAATCCTCTTCCCTTCTGTGCTCTGACCACTACTGTAGTACAGCCCAAATATACGCCCACATACACATGCCCAGACCACTACCTGGCCACAAAACAGTAGGTCCACACACACACCCACACACACCACACACACACTTGTAACAGGTTATCTGCCCTACAATAATCCAGTGACAGTTTGGGTGAATGTAGCAGTATGAACTCCAGTCCGCTCCAATCTTTACATGCTCTCTTTTTTCCTTGAAGGGTTGAGAGTGTTCTTTTTCTGATGGCTTCAGTATTCTTAATTTTTGGGTGTTGTGACACTTCTTAGAACGGATTAGAAGGCCTTAAAATATATTTTTGCAATGAGATAATGTAGTAGGTTCTGGACAATAACCAAGTTTATTCTGTCAAAGAAACCTACTTTGTTTGGCAAAACTACTCAACACTTTACATTAGTAGGATTAACCATATGTAAATATACATCCTCTTTAGGCAGCCAACCGACCAAACTCGATTTGCTGGAATGCTTACTCTCTGAGGATGAGTAAACTCTGCAGTATGAAGTATGTAGAGGACATTATGCTGCTTCATTGAAGTGCTGGTCAGCAATGTTTTTGTCCTAACCACAGTGATGATTAACCAGCCATGGTTCAGACTAGTCCCTCCATCTGCTTAAATGAGCTAGAGCTGCTTGCCTCATGTCCCCTGACATTGAGAAAAGACAGTCTCGGTTCAGTGGCCCCCGCTGGCAGGGATGTGGTCACACATAAGCTTTCTGAGTCTTCTGTACTATATTCATTTTCCAGTGCAGTATTGAACTTCATAATAGGAGTTTGCATAGCATATCATGATTGCAGTCAGTTTGTGAACAACAGGATTGTGGAACTTGTGGACATTTTTGGCATTTATGCATGTCTTAAATTGACCAATGAGAAAAAACAGAGGCCTTTTATTTGTGTAGGCAACCAAGCCAAGTTACATGGAAAGTTTGATTTAGTAATGATTTGAAACAACCCAACTAAATTATGGTCGAATCGTAAGTCTGTGTAATAATTGAATTACTCATTTTTACCAGGAAAACTAATAGCATGTGGGTGCTGTTGGGTTTGAGTATATTTTAGACTACTTAGCTTACTTAGCTTAGGCATATTTTAGGAAAACAACTTAAAATAACATTTGCTTTATTGATACATTTATAGTCAAAATAAAAGTTGTATGCAGTGGTGTACAATTAGTGAAACAGTCAATTGACTGAAATTTGTTTATACAATTGCATAATAGGTCCACCTGCCTGAAAAACAAGCCTACATTATCTCCCAGTGTCTCAGTTAAATTCCTCAAAACAGATGCAGAACAAAACATGCATGCATTGTTAATGTAGTAGTAGTAGTATTAATAATAATAATAATAATAATAATAATAATAATAATAATAATAATAATAATAATAATAATAATTGTAAGCGGTAGCACGGTGGTGTAGTGATTATCATGTCTGGCTCAGAGCACGAAGGTCCTTGGTTTGAGTCCTAGGTGGGTTAAGGGCTATTTTGTGTGGAGTTCTCCCCATGCTTGCGTGGGTTTCATCTGGGTACTTCGGTTTCCTCCTACTGTCAAAATACATGATTACAAATTGCACCTAGGTGTGAGTGTGAATGGTTGTGTGTGTGTGTGTGTGTGTTGGCCCTGCAATGGTCTGGCGAGCTGTTCAGGGTCTACCCTGCCTTCTCCTAGTGTCCACTCAGATAGGCTCCAGTAGGATTAATGAGTGAATGAGGGGAGTGAGTGCCCCGAGTGTGAATGATTGTGTGTTGACCAGCAGTAGATTTGTGAGCTGTTCAGTGTGCATCCTGCCTTTGCTAACTCCAGCCTCTCTGCGACCCTGGTAGGATTAAGCAGTATGGAAAGTGAATAAATGAATGCATAAATAATTGTAGGAGAGACCGTGTGATCCTGGCAGCTGATGACTACCTGTGTGAAGTTTCACATCTTCTCCCTATGTTTGCATTCATACCTTATCATTTCTCTGGCATTAAGTAACTTGATTAATTGCTGCTCAAGGTAAATGTTGGCGCTTAATGCATTCGAATGGACTAAAGGACATGCAGTGAATGGATTTTGAGTGTGTTGCCTTGCACACAGTGCTCCTGGGATAGACTCTGGAGATTCCTTCGCCCTGGTTGGAATAAATGTGGTTACAGTGGATCAGTGAATGAATCATAATTAATACAAACATAATAAAAAACATGAAAAATATTATAAAAATAACAACAAAGCAAACTCTTTATGTTAAAACAAGTGGTGACCATTTGCAAAATGAATAATACAATGTTTTAGTAGATAATCTACAGTATATCCTCTGTATAGACTATCACATTTATCTTTAGCTTTAATTTCATCTCTATAATTCAGTCCATATTTTTGATGAAGTTTATATCATTTATTGAATACCAACTTATTTCTAGCTTTTACACAATTTCAAATCCAGCCCACATGGACTCTGTTAATATAGTTAATGACATGCTGTTGCAATATAGATATGTAATGCTGCTTTATGACACTGCATAGACAGTTTAAACTAGATGATCAAAATGAAGGTGTATTATCTTTGTGGCATGCATGCATTTTAGAGTGCATAGTTCGAGTAGGCTCAACAACAGGCTAAATGGTTACTAGGTGTGGTCTATTTAAAACCAGAATTCAGAAACATAAATGTGAACGTTGATGATGTTCCGGTGAGAGATGACTCCATTTATGACGTAATTCATGGCTAGCTTCAGAACTGTGCTCAAAGGGCCAACCAGGGGCTTCACCTGTCTGACAACACCTGGGAAGGACAAAGTAATGTCAAACAAAAAGAAAATATATACAACTCTTTGCAAATATGTAACAGCAATGATTGTTTGAGTATATACTACAAAGGAATATAAAAAGCAAATTAAATCTTCATTGTTATTGTCTTTACACATTTTAACCATTACAGAGGCAGGTCAGGTGAGCACCATGTACTTGGAACACAGCATAATTGCTGTGTAGCTAAAGGTCATACGAGGTGTATGGGCATTACTCAACCCACCATCAGAAACCTGATTGACCGCCACAACATGACAAGGTCATTTGACGACAGGCCACGTCCAGAGCAAGAGAGCGAGAGTGAAGACTTCCAAACAGGATCGCTACATTTGCAGTACCGGTTTCGCCATGCTGTATCACCGTAAATCACCGCCTGTATCACCACAAATCACCGCCTGTATCAACGCAAACGGAGGCCATACCCGATACTGAATGTTGTGACTTTCATTTTGGCAGGTGGCATTTTGTTTTGTTGTTTTTGATGTGCATAATTTATTGGTGACAATTTTGTTTGTTATTTTTTGAAGCCAACATGCTAAACAAATCATCCATATCACAAAAATCTATTTTGGGTACCAGAATAAAAGTTATGTCGAAGATTATGGTCCCAAAGTTGTCAAAGTTGTTGACTGTCAGTGTACATGGAAACTTAAAAATAAAAAAATAATAATAACAACACTCCATATTGGTGTATTTTTATATTCATTAAGGTTTTTTTAGTATATACTGTCAAGAAATACAAGAAAAGCAAATGAAAACAAGAATTTTATTGTGCGATGACAGTTGTGAACTTCTGCACAAATTGATTTGACATCTTTTCCCTGTTTTTTTTTTTTTTTGTCATACAAGGGTGATGATGTGACAAGTCACAGACCAGTGACATCAATTTTTCACAAATTTTACCAGTGATGGTATTATGACCATATGTTTTTTTAAAAATATCTTTTGTAAGGTTTGCATGTATTATAATTATTTAAAAAACAGGAATGAGTCTGCTGCAAAATCTTTACTGTGCCTCTCCATCCTGTCTATTAGGAACATCTGTTATTTCTTTTGACTTGCTTTTCGCCACCTAGTGGCTGAACATATACAAAATATATTACAACATACTACATTAACCCCTTTGAATGACCCCCCCCCCCCCCCTTTCAGGACCCTTAAATATTAAAATAAGTATTCAAATATTAGCACTTCAGAGCAAACATAGCCTCTCAATCATCTGGGGATTACCACACTTGCAAAACCTCATATTTGCTCTATTAAAATAACTAAAATATTACTCATAATATATCATTGCCGGACTTGTTTCTTCCTCTTCATTTTGGTAACAACTACCATGCATAAGTATATTTATTAACTGTTTGTAGTACTCTCTCTGCTTTTATTCATTTTTTTCTGAAGCAAAATCTTTCCAAACAGAAGAGTCTCCTTTAGGCTTTTTTGGACCTCTTTGAGCAAGGGTTGGTACTGTACTTATACTTGCTGGCAGTCTACTTTGCCCTTGGCTGTGCATTGCTGGTGAAGTATGCAAGACATAAGTTGCTCAACTTCCTCCTATTACAAGGTAAGTGTCTTAACTAAGCAATACATCAGAAAGTTGCTTTGAGCACTTGGATAAACTCTCATCTCTTGCACTTGTTTAATGAACCGCTTAATCCTACTAGGGTCATGGGGAAGGTAGGGTACATCCTGAACAGCTCACCAGACCATCGCAGGACCAACATACACACACACTCACACCTAGGGGCAGTTTGGAAACCGGAATACCCAGAGGAAACCAAGGTAAGTATGGTGAGAACATGCAAACTCCACACAGAAATGCCTGAGCCCGGGACTCAAACCCAGGACCTTCAAGCTGTGAGGCAGATGTGCTAACCACTACACCACTGTGTCGCCTGGGATAAACTCTCTTGGATACAATTTCTTTCTCTACCAAAGGCAAGGAAAGTATGGCAAAAGGTACTGACATTAAAACACTGAACCGCCAACTTAGAGCATCACTTTTCTTTTAAATGATCTTTTGCTATGTGAACATGTTAACTGGGTTAGGTGAGGGCGTTGTTCTGACATAGCTGTAATCTCATGCAAAACTGAAAAGGGGTTTATTGTTAAGTTTCAGTGAAAAATAGAAGATATCTGTACATATTTTAGGAAGCTACACTTTTGTTCACATGCTCAGAGGCTTAAGGTGATCTATTCAGCATATGTAGTTGCATTACATTTTGTGGTGGATATACTACTGTACATTTAGTATCTCTTGGTTTTAAAGAATATGCTGTAGGCCACATGAGCCTCATGCAACTGCACTCTCAAAAATGGAGGTATGAGACAAATGAGACAAGAACATATCTGTACTTACATTTAGTCTTTTGGAAAATATTTCCTCAGAACTACAGTGTTGTTCTTTAAGAGAACCCTTTGACTAAAAGAAATGGTACAAAGTGATGTAAAAAAGAACACATTTGTAATATTTTAACCCTAAGGGTCCCTGCAGCTATCCATGGGGTTGCAAGAGAAAAGAAGCCAAAGTGCATAGCCTATTATTCACCACTTACTCCTATTAGGGTAACGGGGAGACTGGTGCCTATCTCAGCCAATTCTGGTTGAAGGTGTGGTACACCTTGAACAGCTCATCAAACCATTTCAGGGCAGTACACACAACCATTCACACTCACACTTACACCTGGGGCAATTTGGAACAGCATATTAGCTGGAGGAAACCAGAATACCAGAGAAAACCCAGGGGCAAACATGAAAACTCCACACAGAAAGGCCTGTGCCCAGGAATCAGACCCAGGATCTTTTTGCTGTGAGGCAGACTTGCTAACACCTACACCACTGTGCCGCACAAAGCCTATTTGTTTATTATTTATTAAGTATCATTATTATTATTATTATTATTATTATTATTAGTAGTAGTAGTAGTAGTAGTAGTTGTTGTAGTTATTTCAATAAGGTATAAAATTGGTACACAATTGTCCCTCCATTTTTGAGAGTGAGGTGTGAACAGCATATGGTCAAAGTATGACCTCACTGCCCGCCACTCCCTCATTTTCACTTTTCTGTACACTAGAGGTTCTCTAATATGATGTAAGCTTCAAGTGTTGAGTGATTACATAATAGATTACAGAAATCTAGGATTGCACACACAGAGGTTATGCACTGATTAGTGATAAAATCACAGGTGCCAACTAAGAGTGAAGCAAAAAAAAAAAAAAAAAAGACTAAATTGTCATTGCCTGCTTGGGTCTCTGCAGCTATTCCTTTGACTATGTCTCTGATGAACACCTCCTCTTAAACCTGAGCCAAAAGGAATTTACTATACATTGTTTTACTTCCATGAGAGAAAGTTGATTTGCTCGAAAGAAAGTTGGTCAGGGTGTCAAAATTCTGAAGAGAACTGATTCTTATTTGGCAACTGAATTTTATCTTCACTTTACTCATAGTAGTGCTCATGGTAATTTAAGAGTAGTTCAAGCTGAAATTGTCAAAACTCTTCAAATCATCAAAGGTCAAAATTGAGTCACAAGGAGATTGTGTCCAAGCATGGGCTGATTTGGGACATTGGTGGCTTAGTGGTAAAAGCTCTGGGTTACTGATTAGAAGGTTTGGGACTCAAGACCCAGGTTGTTGTTTTTTTGTTGTTGTTTGTTTGTTTTTTATCTACTGTAATCCTGCAAGGGAAATGCTGTGCTTGCATTGCTGTGATGCGTATGTGCTCACCAATATGCCACCATGCTGCTCCAAATGCCATAAATTTAAATGTAAATGATTTAGATATAGGCATATTGCTGGGGCTGGCACAAGGCAGCCACACAAAAATAAAATAATGGCAGCACTTGTGATCGGTATATTGTGCTTATTTTCATGCCGTATCAGTGATATCATGTCACTGTGTGGGTCAGTTAATACGTTGGAGTGGGTGCACTGATTCTACTTTGTGAGCTAGAAAGACAACTTCCTGGTCTTCCACAGAGAAGTATGTGATGGGGAGGGGTAAGGGGTTAGGTTGACCTGAGGAATCCCTAGGGAGGGGATCTATAGAATTTATTAAATAGCACACCTTTATCTTTCCATAGAATAAATCCATTTAATAAAAACAGAAAGAAGTCATACAAAAGATAAAGGACAACTATGCTTAATCCTCTATAGCACCAGTTTGTGGCAGATGCAGTCTGGATAGACAATCAGTCTTCATATTTTCCTTGATGGTATAACAAATGAGTAAAACAGGGGGAACACTGACCATCTGGTTTTTCATAAAATCTGTTCCTTTTCATGTCAAGACTGTAGTAAGTCCCTGTGCACAGCACATAATGCCCCCTCAGAAACATTGTTCTACTGTCCATTCAAGTGCTTCTCACACAATAGCGGAATATTTTTACTCAGCTGGAGGCAGGATATGGGTTGCAACAACAAACACATGTCCGATACTATGTGAGTAAATCAAACATACCACCAAGTTTGAAGCATCTGTAGCAACATATGGGGGTAGTTGGTCAAAAAGAGCTAGAGTTTCTAGTCCTGCTTCTAGGTTCTGCACTATACAATCCAGAGGTTACACAAACTGTGTATTGTATTTTTCTGCTATGAGATGACTTGTTATTTCTACCTGATTCAAATTCCATGGCATGAGATTATGATAAGCCACGTTTCCTTGCTCCTTTATGGTTGGGCTTAACAGTTGGGTAGGATAGGCGGCACGGTGGTGTAGTGGTTAGCACGTCTGTCTTACACCAAGAAGGTCCTGGGTTTGAGTCCTGGGTTTCTGTGTGGAGATTGCATATTCTTCCTGTGCTTGTGTGGGTTTCTTCTGGGTACTCCAGTTTCCTCCCACAGACATTTGAATTGCTGCTTCGAATAGGTGTAGATGTGAGTGTCTATGTGTGTTGGCGCTGTGATGGTTTGGGTTCAGAGATTACTCTGCCTTCACCCAGTGTTGGCTAAGATAGGCTCCAGCCTCACTGGGACCCTATGGTTAAGCAGTTTGGCAAATGAGTATGTGAGAGAGTTGGGTTCCTTTTTTTACTTTGAATATCCTGCATCTCCTTATACAGCTTCGCCCCATATAATAGAACCATGGACAGGAGGTGTTCAGTTGTAATATATATATTTTTTCACTTAATTAAAGACATTCCTTGGTCTGCCATATTTTTTAAGAAACCTTCAAATCATAATCAACTTGCTCCCCAAATGAGTTAATGACTAAACCGAAGACTAAGCCTTTCCTCTGCTTAATATTTTTGTTCCTGGACATCAGTAGTGACCAGTGTCAATGGATATTTGTGCCCCGCCTAATCTTTGACATATTCAGCTTACAACCTGAATGTATCAGTGCGATACATAACTCTTTGAATACTCATTAAGCAGCACATCCCAAGTCATTAAGGAAACCAACACATGGAAGCCTTTGGTGTGTCATAGAACGGGACCAATGTTTCCATCTCTGTCATGTGACATCAGTCTTGAAGATATATGGAAAACATCAACACACCTGGAGGAGTCATCAGCACCATGGTGCACCTTGAAATTAACTTATATGAGCTTGATGGCCTTGTCCAGCAAAAACGAATGGTTGTCCCTCGAGCAAGCTATGCAATTAAGTATTATAGTTCAACATGGTCCTTGACTTTGTTGACATAAAACACCTCACAATTGGTCACAGATAGCCTACTGAGACTTGGGACATGCTCAGCCAGCCTTAAAAGACTCATTGTCTAATATATGTGTTTCCATACCCAATGGAAGTAGTGGCATGGTGTGCTATTTCTAAGCTGAACGTTGTAAATGTAAATTGGCTCTCCATCGATAATACAAACAGATAAGAGAATGGTGATTGGAACTGTCCTGAAATGTGGTGTTTTCTTGTGTTATTGTCAGAATTAGGAGAATGGGTCAGTGGTATGGGGTGGCATAGTGGTTAGCGTGTTTGTCACAGCACGAAGGGTCTGGGTTTGAGTACAAGATTATTGATGTTTGCATTTTCCCCTGAGCTTGTATGGGTTTCCAAAGGGTACACTGGTTTCCTCCCAGAGTCCAAAGACATGCACATTAGGCTAATTGACTTTTTTCAGATTGTTAATGTGAGTGTGTATTGTTGTGTGTGTGTGTTGGCCCTGCGATGATCTGGCAAGCTGTTCATGGTGTGCCATGCCTTCTCCCAGTGTCGGCTGAGATAGGCTCCAGCTTCCCCGCGACCCTAATAAAATTAAGCGCTTCGTAAAATGAGTGAGTGAATGAGTAATGGAAATAATGGAGCCAAACTCTGTTCCTTTTACTGTGTCTGTTTCTTCTCTCTTAGTTTTTTCCATGTTTTCTAGTTTAGCACTAGTAGGTGAACATACATAGCATACATATACCTTATACTTACTGCAGGTAGTATAAGGTTAAACTGAATACCTATTTCATTGTCACTTTTAATATCCTAAAATATGCTATGTCCAGGTACTAAACTAATCAAAATGTTCACTCTAAAGACCCCTATAATGCAGGATTGGAAGACAGCAGTTACTGTACCTTTTTTAACACTAGGCATAACAAGTGAACAACAATGACAAGTTTTTTTTGTTTCTTTTCTTTTTTATTTTTTGATAAATTCCCTGTGTCTGTTTTGTGAAACAACAGAACTAGCATATGTGTATGTGGGTGTGCAAGAGAGAGAGAGAGCGATGACAACTATCATCTATTGGTGGGAAGAGCGCATGTTTTAAAGTGCCAGTACAAAGTGTC
>JAOUQZ010000010.1:16630466-16644043 GCA_028564935.1 Neosilurus hyrtlii | reverse complement strand
AAATCACCCATAGGTGTGAGTGAGAGTGTGAATGGTTGTGTGACTGATGGCCCTGCGATGGCCTGGCGAGCTGTCCATGGTGTACATGGGCGACAGCCTCCCCGCGACCCTAAGTAGGAATAAGCGGTTCAGAAGATGAATGAATGAATAATTCTATATGCTGCTTTGTGTGTCCATCTTAAATTCTCATTAGAAAGAATTTAAGATTGAGCGATTCACTGTGTGTGGGATTTTATTAAATTAACACTGTAACCACCAAATGAAATGATCCGATATTGGAAGTGAACCCAGAAGGGTAAAGGTTATATCAAGGTCAAATAAAAATATAGAAATAAATATGAGATTTCAACACACTGTGGCAGTTATTTCAAGTTCGCAGCATTGTTTCTTCTTTAGTCTTTTCCATGAACATGTATGTCTATTTTCAATCCAAACAGCAGTCAATAAATAAATAAATATTATTTTCCTAAAACAAAGAGAGAAAGAAAAAGAAAACAAATCAGGTGAAATGCAGCAATCATTTATCAAACCTGATGGCTATAAAGGCTTTGCTAGTGAAGGTTTACATGTAAACAGTACAATTTATGGTTTTATGGTTACACCAGCTTGTGTAAGAAGTATATGAGGGGATCTGTAATGAGCAGGTTTAACACTAAAGACAAATACAAAGTATGATTTGCCCAACCACAGTATTGAATAATGACATGCTTGCCAATAAGTTATCCACTAAAAGTCATTGGAAAAGGCCCAAATGGCAAATGCCATGGCTCAGTCTACAATAGGAAGCCCAGTAAGCTTTGCCCAATAGGCCACCACAGAGGGTACAGAATGTCTGGTTCGGTGTGTTATGGGCAGTGTGGCCACCTTATACAAACACTCTAAAAGTAAAAGCAACATGACTTGCGTTGCCTGTTCTGTGAAGAATGCTAATTAAATTATATGATTTCTCAAATTCATATAAACAATACATCTCTTTTTGCAATTGCAAAAAGAATGAAAAATCTGATTTGTCTTTGAGATGAATAGTTTCTGTCTCTGATGAGTTGATTAGTCTCCATTTTAAGTAACCCTTCAACTAAAACTTAATTTGTGTAATATTATATCCCTGATCATAACAACTGTAAGTACTGTCAATTTTAGATTACAAATAATAAAATAAAATATTTTCAATGATAAACCTGATGTTCTATTTCTGAATGGATTCAGAAGATAAATCTGTTGAGCTGGATGTTGGAACTCCCTGACATGAGCTCAGTCAGTGATTGATGTCTGTCTGTGGAGGCTGTGGACCACCAGAGAAGAAAAACCCACATTTTAATTATTAATAGTAATTCCTCCTCTTGACAGGCACAGGAGTCTTCATGAACTTGGCCGGAATTTTCATATATCCAATGATGCCATTTTGTGATTCACTCCCTTATGTGTTGAATCCAAAAAAACTTTTGTGTCAGCATGGTCTTTCCTAGCCTTGGTTTACATATTGTTTTTACAATAACCAAAAGAGAATTAGCTGAGAAAAATAATTACAGAATTAGCTGTGAAAAATCAGACTTTTTGCACTTTAAGTGAGCTTGAAAATAGCATGACAAGGTGAGATTAAGTGATGTAGGACAAGGCTTATGTATACCATAGACTTAAGTTGTTGGTCAAATTGTATATAATGTTTTTATCAGAGGTCTCCTAACAGCTAGAAAGTTTTATAGAAAGTGGGTACAGAAAAGAATCAGCCCCTTCAAAATATTCACATTTTGTTGCTTTGCAGCCTGAAATAAAGACGCAAAAATATTTTCCCAGCTGTGTTTAATCAGTGCAACTAATAACAGCCAAGTGAAGGATATATTAGCAACAGATCGGAAATAAATAAGTAAATGAATAAAGAACCAGTATTCCTGAGACGGTTAAAGGATCACACACACACACACACACACACACACACACACACACACACACACACACACACACACACACACACACACACACTCCTGTGTCTGAACTTTGTGGAACCATGTTTTGATTAGACTACCACCGTAAGCTTCTATAGATACTTCTCTACCAACTTCGGACATCTAGACTATGCAATATTTGCCTACAGTTTCTTCAGAACTGTCAAATTAGATGGTGATGATCGGTGGTCTGCAAGCTTTGCAAGTAATTTCACAGATATTCTGTATTGCTTAAGTCTGGGCTAGGATATACATTTTTTTTTTACTTCAGCCAATGTGCTGTCAGCTTTGTGTCACTGTCATGTTGGAAGATGACCCTTCTACCATGGTCTTATTTGACCAAAAACATTTTTCTATTAGGCCTCAGAAAATATTTGGTGTGCTGTGGCAAACTTCAGATTTGGCTTCTTGCAATTCTTGCATACAAACCACATTTGTAGAACACTTTTGACATGCAATGAACATTCTTTGCCAAACATTCCATAGGCCGCTTGATAGCCTCTCTGACGTGTTTTTCTTTGCTCTTCTTGGATTGACAGCCTGACTTGGGAAGCATCTTAGTAGTACCAAACACTCTCCACTTCTTAATTAGGAATTAATTAATTAATTGTATCCATCTTCTGCCTGACCACAACTTTTCACCTGAGATCATTTTACAGTGCCTTTCTACCTGTAGTTGATTGTTTACTTTCAGTTACACTTCCAAGTACTGGAATACGCTAGGAATAGACATTTTTATGCATAACTAATAAAAATCATCACATTTGACCATAGTTGGAAGCCTGGTCTCCAATGATATGCAGTAAAGAAGATAATTAGTTTCACCTTATTCAGTGTATAGGTATTTCTTAGGAGGGGATGATCCTTAACCATCTCGCCGATTCTGTTTCTTTATTTTCTGAACACCGGCCACCTACAAGAGCTCTCTACGCATTGCGGCTCTGGGCTAATGCTTCCAATTGCCTATTTTCTTGGTCTGCGCCTCAAGGTCTTGGTGTCTGGTGTTTCTTGACTAGCCTTTTTTCCTCTTCTTCTGTGGATTCCAGGTCAAGGCTTATCTGTTAGAAGTGGGTTTATGGAGGGTGTGGCCATGGATTGGAGGATTATCTCTGGAGGATTCCATGTTCCATGGTCTGTGGTGTCCATCCAGTGTCCATGGCATCAGTGAATGCTGAGAATCCTCCTGGGGCAGCTGTTAAAGATTCTCTTCATGCTTGGATTCTCAAAATGGTCCTGATCTTTGTCTTGATGGTCAGGCTTGTGGAGCCCCATACCTCCTTCAGCTGATGGAAAGCTTCACTCGCCTTGCCAATCCATACTCTTGCATCAGTATCTGTTCCACCCTGCTTGTCAATGATGCTGGTAAGTGAGACTCTGCACCTCCTCTAGTGCTTCACCCCTCAGCTTGATGGGAGTTTTGCTGTTTGTGTTGACATTGAGGACCTTTCTGATTGCCCTGTGGATGTTTAAACCAATTTGTCTGGAGTTCCTTTCAACTGTGTTGGTTTCCAGCATCTGTTGCTGGGTGTGGGAGAGATCGGCAAAATCGAGGTTTCCGAGTCGTTTCCAGAGCGTCCACTGGATGTCATTTTTTTCTGATCCACAGACGTCTTCGTGACCCAGTCTATGGCCTTTAGGAATAGGAAAGGCAAAAGCAAGCATCCTTGCCTCACTCCTGTCTTTACCTGGAAGCTGTCAGTCAGCTGTTAGCTGTGGAATACTCTGCAGTTCCTGCTGACATCCGTGATCTTCTGTGGTACCCAGTAGTGTCTCAACAACTTCCAGAGGGTCAGCCTACCCACACAGTCAAATTCTTTCTCATAATCAATAAAGTTGACAGAGAGGCAAGTTCAACTCCATTTACTGCTCCAGGATGATGTGTAGTCACGATCTGGTAGGTGCAAGATCAGCCCTTGCAAAAGTCAGCTTGCTGGTCTCACAACTGAGGGTTGACGACATCCTTCTTCCTTTTGAGTAACACCTTCCTGGGATAGACATCAGCATTATATCTCTCCTTAGAGCAGGAGTCTAGGTCACCTTAATTCGGAAGCTTGATGAGGTATCCTTCCTTCCACTCTGTTGGGACCTGCTTCTCTACTCAGATCTTCTTGAAGAAGGGGTAGGGCATCTCAACGCTGGTTATGAGGTCAGCCTTCAGCACCTATGCTGGAATGCCATCAGGTCCTGCAGCTTTGCTGTTTTTCAGTTGCCTAATGGCCCTGTGAATCCCCTGTGAAGACTAATGAGGTACCCCTTCTTCCATTCTGTTGGGACCTGCTTTTATACCCAGATCTTCTTAAAGAGAAGGTAGAGCATTTCAATGCTGCTCATAAGGTCAGCCTTCAACAACTCTGCTGGGATGCTGTCGGGTCCTGCAGCTTTGCAGTTTTTTTCTGTTGCTTGATGGCACTGTGAATCTCACCTTGGTAGTCACACTGCAGTCAATCAGCAGATCGGTATAAGCTGGCTGGATATCCTGTGGGTGCTTAGGCTCTGGCCTGTTCAGAAGCTCTTCAAAGTGGTCAATCCATTTGTTTTTCTGTCTCTCTTCATCTGGGACGATCCACCCCTCCTTGCCCTTCACTGGTCTGTCTGGATTGCTGAATTTTCCTGACAACTTCTTAATGATGGTGTATACTTCCCGCATTTTCCCCTGGTGAGTGGGTTTTGTTTCTGTGTATTCTTTGTGGGCCTTGGCTTTTCCACCGACTACTATTTATTTTCTGAACAGTTGATATTATATGTTTCATTTTGTTTTTATAAGTTGCATTCATTAAATAGAGCAAGAAAAATATTTTGTGTGTGTGTGCATGTGTGTGTGCAACAAAATGTGAATATTTTAATGGGGCAATTCTTTTTATATGCTCTGTACTCGTATACATTTTTTTCAATTTAAAACATGTTGTACATAAACAACAGCTTGTAATTTTGTTCCCTTATGTGTTACTTTAAATAATATATATGCTATGTATGAATAAAATGTATGCAGTGACAGATGGAGATAATTCTAAACACACAGACACACACACACACCCACACACACACACACACACACACACACACACACACATACACACACACACCATCCATTCAGAAAGCCTAACACAGATACATTAAATTTCTTTGGTTTGTGTGAAGGACAGTAGCTACTGCCAGTGACACATACCTGAACACAGACAACCTGTCTCTTGAGTCACTTCCCACCATGATGCCATTCCAGTACAAGTTATTTCATTATGTGAAAAAGAATCATACCACAGGTGCACATCCCTCTCAAGTGTTCTGAATTTTTTTTCTTCATTTATTCACCTTGATGATCTGATCGCATTATCTAGTCATGTTTTCAATCTTGATAAAATGAATTCAGCCTGAAAACAGCCAAGCTGGATCCCCTTAAGCAAAAAGACAACTGTGTTAATTTTTTTTTTTCAATCGTTCTTTTGGTTGTTGGCAGATTCCCTAAATCCATTGCAGTCAGGGGAATCGAAAGTGTGTGGTTTTCTCTAGGCTTGAATTTTTGCGATGGTTATGTCACTGGTGGATCCAGCCAAAGTGTGATATGAGCATATGTGCAGAAAAATGGTCTGATGTAACAATACTTTATTAGATAATATCAAAGATGGGACTGTTTAGCAAAGTCTCACATGTCCCTACTATCTGCATTAGACAAACATACGGTTCTTACAAGTCAGATCTAATATGGAAAACATTTTATTCATAAATAGCTTAAAGGGTGTAAAGTACTGGCACTTTAAAGAGAATGAGGGGCCATAAAAGTGAACTAATGGTGTTAAAAACAAATAGACATGACGGAAGAGGCTAGTTTAATGTTTACATCATCTCATGCCTTACTCGAAAAAAGGGTTTAATTCTGATGCCTTAGCAAGGTTCAGTTTTGCAGTTTGCTCTAACTGTTCATGCTGGCAGTGTTTTCACTCAGATGTGAGAGCCACCTTTCACAGTGCAGGCAGTGATGGATGTGAGAGGAAAGCCAATTCTCTCTTTTCATGTATGTTGCTTGGCACAAAGAAACTCCATACAAAAATAAAAGGGATATTTATTAGCCACATCTAGTTGTGATCAGATACTTCTAGTAAGAAGACTAATTGATCGTAATCATGATGCAGGAAGTGAAACCTACTATGACTGACGAAAATAACTGAATGTCCTTAGTCTGCTTAAACAACAGGATAAGTGATGCAAGCTTTTTCAGGCACAATGGTCTATAATAACTTTGTGTGAAAATGGGCAAATTTATTCCACATGCTTTGTTCATAATTTATCCATTGTCAGTATACTCAGACTTATGATGCCTCTGTCTTTGTCGAAGTCAGTGCTGTGAGAAAGAGCCACAGCTTCCTTTGCATTACTAGTGAAGCCCTGTATGTGGGAAAATGGGGATCTTCGCAATAAAGTCAGATGAGGTTTTTATGTGGTGGCCAACTTTGTGGCTCATGTGCCAAGCCAGACACTACAGAGGACTAGAGGGAACAGTATGTAACAATGAGCAACTGCATGAATCACACATCATGACATGATATTAGCATTCCACAGAACCATGGCTGCCTGCTGTCTGAATTACTTGCGCAATATTTTGTTTGACTCTCCCAACAGCATCAAGCATCTGAGAAATCTTAAGTTCTGGTTTGTGACATTAAAAGACGTTTTCCACAAACTTTAATAATGAGATACCCTTTTGATTAAAAGGGCAAATCTGTTATTACTGGCCACAGTGAAATAATGAATGTACACATGCTTGGATGGGTTAAAGTTTTTTGAGAGCTGCACTATCACAAGTCATTATCGTGATCTGCTTAAAAAAGGTCATGTGATCTTTCAATAACAAATATTTAACCATATTATAGACAATCAAGAGCCTTATGTGATTTTACTTGTCAGTCTCACATGCATTTACCTCAGTATGCTTAATTTTGTTCACCTTCATATCACCCTTTTTGGAGAGCGTTTTTTTATTTTTTATTTATTTATTTTTTTTGTGGGGGGGGGTCTTTCTACACAGGCATGAGTAAACAAAGCTAGCAGTTACAAAGTCAAGTGAAGTCAGCTCTACCACAAGAAAAAAAATGTCCATGTACTTAGTGTGTGAAAAAAGTGCCTCATTCATCTAAAAGGATGAACAGAACATGAACAGCTTTTCTCTAGAGGGGCCATGTAAAGGCTGAAGTGACCACAAAAGATGCAAGAGACTCTTAAGGCCTATCATCAAGTGAACCAGTGCTGGAAGAGTGGTGTCACGATCACCTAAGTGGAATAAGAATCTACATACTGTTTCCAAGCCTCTCAGTCTTCGTGTCCCTCTCTCCCACACGGAGACACATATGCAATTGGTTTGTTCAAAAAAAAAAAAACCCAGGAGAATCTTTCGTAATGCAAAATTAGGTCAGAAAACCACTTGAGGCAAATTAAATTTCCAGAGCACTGGGCCCCAAGATTCAGCCTGTGATCATTGGGCATTGTTAGACAGATGCCAGAGTGCCACTTACCCACAATCATGCCATGTTCAAAACGTTTAATGATGTCAAACGAGTTCCGGATGTTTCCTTCTTGAATGTCATAGACGATCTCTGGAGAATCCATATGAGGATAGTGGGATGGAGTTATGGATTTCAGGAAAACAATTTCTGGCAAGAGAAATAATAATTAAAGGAATAATAATATTAAAAAAAACATAGAAAAGGTACTGAAAATGAGATGGAAAAAAGTCCTTGTATCTCAAGTCAATGTTTTTATAATTAACATTTTATATAAATACATTTAAAATAGTGTACCTTCTGGTTTAGTGAACTCTCTAAAGGTTGGTAAAGAGATGACAGTGTGTGAAACAGAGTGAACAGGGTCCAACACACAGGTGATATCATTGGGTTGACAGGACTTTATACAGCGGATGATGTCAGAGCGATCAACCCTAGGTCTGCTGAAAAGAAAAAAATATTATTTTACAATGCACTGCTTAAACCAAGTGCTGATCTAGTACACATGTTAATTATTTGTGTCCATGCTATTAATCAAAATGCTATAGCACAGATTTTAATTTCATTTGATTATCAAATGAACAACAATGGAGTGCCTTCCAGGACCAATCACCACCGATCTTGATGCCCAGCAGGCGAGTGAAATGTTCACTATACAAATATTATCTAAACAAATAGAGGGGGCGTTCTTAAAATGGGACTTGCTTTTAGCCAATCATGTTTTGGGGATAGGAATCAGAATAGAATCACACAAGAGGCCAAAAATCACACCAGGAAAGAGATTTGGTGGTCAAGTTTCCTGTTAGCCACTCATAGTTTTGTTGCCTTTTTCCTGTCAGGGTGAAGTTCTGACACTGATCTAAAGCCCGCTCAAGAAAATATTTGGTTTTGTGGAGCAGACCCAGCTTCAAGTCTAATAGTCTAATGTAGTTATGGGCAGAGGGACTTGAGTCTGTGGAGACTCTGACTAGATGACTCCCCATGTTTTAACAAAACTGGTCAACGGATTATTATAGGAGGTTGTTTGTGTCATAGGATAATCAGAAGCAGCTTTGGTAATAAGCCAGAATTATGTACAGGAAAACAAAATTAAAAAAATGGTTGCCTTAATGTTTTCTTCATGCAGTATAAATTTTTTTCACTCATGTGTTTGACTCATTAAGCATTTCAGAGAAAGACATCAGCGCAGGTCATTTCTTTCTCATGCTGTTTGTGAAATGACTGACCTTAAATCAACACGTGTGCTCTGAGAAGTTTGCTAAATATCATAATACACGTTCCTCACTTTTCTTACTCCAGTACACTATTGTATCTTCCATGAGGAGGAACCCCACCTCAATCCATTTTCATTTGGTTAGTGATTTTTAAGAAATAGCTATTATCCAGATATCTGTGCGCTTATATAAGACCTAATCTTATGTTTAAGTGTTTGTTTCCAGCAGTACACTTTCTCAGACATAAGTGTCCATTGCATTCATTTTTCCTTGGTGTTCAGTCATTATACTCTACTTGAGAACAACAGTAAGACAACAATTAAAGCATCTGTGGCTATTTGGCTTCTGACTGAAGTATACAAGAATACACAGTGGTGTTAGGGTTGAGGTTAGTTAACCTTCTATCACTGCTTTCTTTCATCAGGATGCAGAAGCTGCAGCTAAACCTCAAGGCCTGGATTGGGTTACAGGCGTTCTTTCATGCTGAGAGGGGAGAAGCCCCTGACAGAAAAAGTCAAGCCACCACTGGGTATGGACTTGTAATTAGCAATTAGCGGGTGGGTCCACGTTTTGCTTAGATCGGAGCCAAAACCACAAAATGTTCTCCTCACCCATAATAACTCGCCTTGTGCACGGCACGCACAGAAGACAACTCGTGGAACTCGTGGCAAGCATTACGACTGACCATAGACTGGATTTACAAGGACATAAAATCCTAAACTGAACTCCACTTTTGGGTTAACATCTTGGATAACATCAAAGCTGACATGATTCTAATTATGCCTGATAATCATACAGGAGGTGGTCTCAAGATACACTTGAAAAAGAAAACATATTTTTTTTAAATGTCAGACCCTATGGTCAAACACAAGATCCTTTTTACTCTGGTAATCATTATTTATAGTCAGCATGTTGATAAAGCCCCAACACAAACTCTGAAGACCATCATTCTTGGTGCACAGTGGTGATGCTGCTGCACCACAAATTGTGTAGACCACCATCCAGAGCCCAGTCCCATAATTCACTGTCAAAAACTAAGTAGCACACATCCATGCTTTTTTAAAATTAATATTTTAAGAACGTGCTCTGCCTAACATTAAGAGGAAGAGCATCCTTGTGTGGTATGATCACCCCATAGTCAAATGATTTTGAAAGGTAATTGGATTTATGGCTTTAAAAATAATATTATGTTCAAAACAGAATAGTAAATCAGGTTGCTAAGAAAACCCCAAGCAGGTAGTTATTACAGTCACACTTGTTTGAATGTCTTTTAAAATGATTTAAGGTATGAAAACATATAATTTACACATTTTTTAAATTTTATTTTATTATGCTTTAGAAAAAAAAATAAAAAACATACAAAAAGTATAAAAAAGTCAAGTTTCTTATGAATGGATGACACCGGATAGTTTCGTGTTTCCAAAGGCTCCATCTAGTGGCTCCAAATTATAAACACAAAGGAAAAAAATTGTAATTCAATTCAATGACATATCAAGGCACAGATATTGTACTATTTCCTATTGCTCCAATTCTGTAATGTGGGGAAAAGCCTTTTTTTAATGAATAAATGTACCAAACCAAAGGTTTAGTGTCTCTTATAAGATCAGGAACAAACAGCACAAAAAAAGTTAATTAAAGCTAAAGATAGATAAAGAGCTAGATAGTTAAAGGTACTAAAGCTACCTCCAGTTAGTCCTGGAATTTTGATATGACATACAGCCATACAAATCTGGAAAGATCATTACCAGGTTAGCCCAACTATAAAACCATTTTAGAAGCACCCCCTACTCATTGCATTACACTACATTACATGAATATTAAAAATTTGTGTAAAAACCCATATGAAGTATTTTCCTTTTGACCAATCCTAAAGAGGATATCTGTTTTAGATGATGCTTAAAGAAACTAAGTTTATTAGTAACAGTACCAAGGGATGGCACAGTGGTGCAGTGGTTAACACTCTTCAAGCCAGAAGGTAGGTTTAAACCCTGTGACCAGCGGGGACATTTCTGAGTGAAGCTTGCATGTTCTTCCTGTGCTTGCATTGGTTTCCTCTGGGTACTCCGGTTTCTTCCCATAGTCCAAAGACATGCTCTTTAGGTTAACCTTTTATTCTAAAATTCCCGTTGGTGTGAATGTGAGGTGTGAATGGTTGTCTGCAATATGCTGGCAACCTGTCCAGTGTGTACCCCGGGATTAGTTCCAACTTTCCAGCAACCCTCACAAAATAAGTCGTAATGAATGAAAAAAAAAAATCAATACTAGTAAATATAATATTTACTAGTAAATCACCTGTGATTGTTATTTAATACATTATTGCTGTTTCAAAACATTTAAGTAATTGTTTTCTGTAATTGTTTCTCGGCAGAAAAATAGTTTTCTGTAATTGTTTCTGGGGAAAATATTTTCCTAAGAATTAGTAATCAGTTTATCATCATGGAAAGAGACTGAACTGATAAGGTCTTCTTCAGTTACAAACACCCGTATTTTGGAATGGTATGTGCTGAGATTTCCGTAACGCCACAGTTTCATTTCCAGTAAGATTTCAAAGTCCTGTGGTGCAGTAATTGGCTTCTGAACAAAAATGACACCTCCGTTCTCCAGCCTCTGTGCTGCAAAGTAGCCTGCCTGGTTTCCATCCACTATGGCCACCTGCAGATTGTCCCCAAGCACAGTGTTGGAGGGGCCCATGCGGAAGATGTTGGTGGGTACAGGAATGTTGTTGGGAAAAGTGAGGTGGTAGTAGGTTATTCTCACAGGCAAGGCCAGGCATTCACTAGTCTCATTGCAAGGCAAGCGTTCACAGCGACTGCAAATGGGACACAGAGAGATAGAGGGGAATAGATGAAAGTGGGAAATGTTAGGGTGATGCAGTGCTTGACATGCAGTTAAAGTAAGGAGTGGCATACATATGGCATAAACAGAGATGTCATGATTATAGCCTTTTCATTCAAAGCAGATATCTTAATTAATATTACTGCACACATTTAAATATATTGCATGAAATTCTATATGGTGCATTGTTCCAAGATTTTCTTTAAAGCTTCTTAATGTTTCAAAGAGCACAAACCTCCTGTTTTCAGCTTCTATTCAATTTAAAAATTCAATTTTTTTATTTGTCACATACAAATTATACACAGTACAATATGCAGTGAAATGCTTAGTACGACTGTCCAGAATGTAAAGAATAAACTATCAAAGTTACAAGAAGAAAAGAACAATAACTAAATCTTTTAAAGGATTTTAAAGGTCAGTTAAAGGATTTTAGAGGTCAGATAAATATAAAAATGCAAAAGTATAGAAAAAAATATATATAGAATAAAATAAAATATACATATATATATATATATATATATATATATATATATAAAATCAAGTGTAGGACTGCTAGCGACTGCTCCTATCTTTCAAAGCTTAAAAAAATACTGCCTACATTTGTCAGCTGCAACTGTTCAGCATGAGGATTTCCACCATTACAACTCTATTGCATGCAGTGTTTCAGTGAGAAAGATGCCTACAGATTTGCACTGCGGCCACCAATTATATATATTTCTAATTTCTCCAACATTTGGTCTTGTGAAGTTATTGGATGTCATTCAATTATAAATCCATTGTACTTATATTCAGTATAAATCCATTATACTTACGTTTCACCTGAACGCCTGTAGTTGGGTGGACAGTCGAAATTCAAGCACCGGAATCCTCCTTGAATATTAAAGCAACTCTCTGTCTCTGAGCAAGTGTGTGATCCTGTCACACACTCATCGATGTCTACTCATGAGAAAGACAACAAATGTAATTAATAGACCTGTAAGCCCTTCTTCATGATTAAGTGCTATGATTGTTTTGAATACAGTGGGTACAGAAAAGAATCTTGCCTGTTGACAGCTATATTCCTCAGATACTTTAACAGAGCTTTGCAACCCATAGTTGATTGTTTGTGCTAATCCCATCCCTTTTGTGATATTGTTGTCACATGCACACATTGAACATCTTTGCCAGAAATTCATGTAACTACTGCAAAGTTGCTACAGGCCTCTTGGTAGTCTCTCTGACCAGTCTTTTTTTCACTCTTCCAAAGAATTTGGGTGGGTGGTCTGACCTAGGAAGGGTCCTGGTAGTACCAAACTATTTTCATTTCTTGATTATGAACTTTTCTGTGCACCTAGTGATTAATAAATCTTTTTTATAAATCTTTTTTTTGTCACTATTTATCTCCTGCCTGGCCACAATTTTATCCCTGAGATTCTCTGAGACTGCCTTGCCACCTGTATTTGATTGTTTAGTGAGATACCCTTCTAATTACTGAAATGCTCTAGGAATAGCTGGTTTTATGCTAAACTAATTAAAATTATTACAGTTAATTACACGTGAAAGCCAATTAGCTTGGTGAGCAAAGGAGAAGGTCATTAGTTCCACATAATTCACAAGTATTTTAGGAGAAAATTATAATTTAACCATATCAGCGATTTATTTATTTATTTATTCATTCATCATTCGTTTACTAAGTCGCTTAATCCTAATTAGGGTCGTGGGGAGGCTAATCTCAACTCACTCTGGGCAAGGGCAGGGTACACCCTGGACAGCTCGCCAGGCCATCGCAGGACCAACACTCACACTTATTTATTATTTATCTATTTACTTACTGACTTATTTATTTATTTACTTATTTATCTATCTATCTATTTATTTGCTTGTTTATTTATTTATGTGTTTGTTTGTCCGTTTATTTATTTATTTATTTATTTGTCTGTTTATTTATTTATTTGTTTGTTTGTTTGTTTGTTTATTTATGGGCTGATGCTAGTATATCTTTCAGTTCTCTGTAATAAGTTAGTATTTAGTAAATATTCATTCATTCATTCATTCTCTGAACCGCTTATTCCTAATTAGGGTCGCGGGGAGGCTGGCACCCATCTCAGCCGACT
>JAOUQZ010000010.1:16619769-16630366 GCA_028564935.1 Neosilurus hyrtlii | reverse complement strand
ATATATATATATATATATATATATATATATATATATATATATATATATATATATATATATATATATATAGTACTTACCTTCACACGTAGATCCATCCACATCACTCAGCTGATAGCCTCGGCGGCAGTAGCACTGATAGGAGCCGTAAACGTTGGCACACTCTTGACTGCAGGGGCTGCTCTCACATTCATTGAGGTCTGAAAGTCAGCCAGCCAGAGTACATAAAGTCATAATTTTGGTTCTCAAGTACTTTATTCAATATAAACCCTCAATATTTTATTAGTTTGTAAACCATGTGTTTCAAAGCTTGCTTCTGGCAGCTTACTATTCTGATAGTTTAGCCCGAAGTTTAAACTATTACACCTGATATATAAAAATATGAATTTTACAACTGTATAATTACTAGAATAATTTTTAATCTTGGAGTGTAGAAGAAAGGCTGGTGCTTGTGCTTTAAAAGCTGTCTTACCATCACAGTTCCTTCCATCACTGGCTAATTGGAAGCCTGTAGTGCAGCTACACTTGTAGGACCCCAGAATATTGTCACACTTATGTGCACACAGGCGACCAGGATAGTGTCGGCATTCATTAATATCTAAATTTAGACAAAAACAAGTGTCCATATAGTAGTCTGATAAAATAATATATTAAACATAAGGGCCTGGAGAATACAAAATCCTCCATGTGTCAAAGTTGATTGATAACTATGACAACTATTACAGTGGTGTATATGAAAACCTTTGTACAACAGTGCCCCATCATTTTAACTGATGTCCTAACACATGCGCCATATGGATGGAAGGTTTTGGACACCTGACCAATATGCCTACTTAGATGGCTCCCATATGTGGTCTATGATTCCATCAATTTTATTTTAAATGGTGGTCCCATGTCAGTGTTTCACTGAGTTTATACTTAATAAATCAGTTAATTTTTAAAAAAAACTTTTAAAGTTCATTTTTCGCAAGTCTTGCTTTAGTTTGTTGTTCTTGTATTTCTGGTTCATTAAACTTGCATGTAAAACCCCAAATTTTTTCATCTTAATTTTTTTTCATCTTCCCATTGGGGGTCACCACAGCAGATCATCCTTTTCCATCTTCCTCGGTCCTCTGCATCCCTCTCCATCACACCATTCTTATCACACCCAAGGAAAATCGCAGCATCTCATTTTTGCCATTTCCAGGTCTGCCTCCTGTCTTTTCGTCAGTGCTGCCATCTTCAAACTGTACAGCATAACTGGCCTCACTACTGTCTTATATAATACCCTTCTATCACAAATCACTCTGGCAACTCTTCTCTACACATTCCCCCCTGCCTGCACTTCCTTTTTTCCGTTGTCTACCACACTCTCCACTACCTTGGATAGTTGACCCAAAGTATTTAATTTCATCTAGCTTCATCACCTCTACTTCTTGCAGCTGCAGTCTTCTATCACCATCCATCTCATTCATGCACAAATACTCCTGCTTACTGGGATTCCTCTGGAGTACCTCCACCTCTCCAGACGCATCTCCACCTGTTCCCTGCCCTCACTACAGAACACAATGTCATTTACCAGTTCATGGAGACTCTTGTCTGACCTCATCAGTCATCTGCCCTCAGAGGCATTCCTTGATGCAATCCCATCTCCATTTTGAACTCAGTCTGTCATTCCTACTGCACACCTAACTGCTCTTGGCACTCTGTTGTATGCTTTCTCCAATTCCACAAACATGCAATGCAACTCCTGCTAATGTTCCCTGTACTTCTCCATCAACATTCTCAAAGCAACTGTAGCATTTGTGGTGCTCTTCAATTGCATGAAACCAAGCTGCAGTTTACAGACCACCACCTTTCCTCTTATTTTGGATTCCACTACTCTTTCCCATAACTTCATGGTAAAACTCACCAGCTTTATGCCTCTATAGTTTCTGCAACTCTGCACATCTCCCTTTTCCTTGAAAATTGTACTCCAGTTTTCTCCCACAGTCCAAAAACATGCCCATTTGCCAAATTGTCTTTTCCAAATTGTCCCTAGGTGTGAGGGTGAGTGTAAATGGTTGTGTGTGTGTTGACCTGTGATGACCTAGCAAGCTGTTCAGGGTGTACCTGCCCTCGCCCAGTGTTGGCTGAGTTGGGTTCCAGCCTTCTCACAACCCAAACAGAATTAAGCAAATATGAATATTAGTGAGTGAGTGAATGAGTTTGTGTAAGACCCACATATGGATTTTATGGTTAGGTGTGCACATACTTCTACTACAATCCGAATTCCAAAAAAGCTGGGATGTTTTTTAAATTTAAATAAAATGAAAACTAAAAGACTTTCAAATCACATAAAATAATAATCACAATGTTTAAAAAGATTCAACTGGGAGAACATCTAGCAACTAACTAAGTTAATTGATATCAGGTATGTAACATGATTGGCTATAAAAGGGATGTCTTAGAGAGGCAGAGTCCCTTAGAAGTAAAGATGGGCAGAGACTCTCCAGTGCGTAAAAAGATTGTGGAATTCCTTTAAAACAATTTTCCTCAACGTCAAATTGCAAAGGCTTTGCAAATCTCATCATCTATTGTGCATAACATCATCAAAAGATTCAGAGAAACTGGAGATATCTCTGTGCATAAGGGACAAGGCCGAAGACCTTAATTGGATGCCCGTGGTCTTCGGGCCCTCATACGACACTGCATCACTCATCGGCATGACTGTGTCAATTACATTGTTAAATGGGCCCAGGAATATTTCTAGAAACCACTTTTGGTAAACACAATATGCTGTGCCATCTGCAGACCCCAATTAAAGCTCTCTCATGGCAAAAGGAAACCATATTTGAACAGGGACCAGAAACGCTGTCGTATCCTGTGGGCCAAGTCTCATTTGAAATGGACTGTTTCAAAGTGTGAAAGTGTTCTGTGGTTTGACAAGTACAAATTAGACATTCTTGTTGGAAATCACGGTCGCCGTGTCCTCTGGGCTAATGAGGAGGGAGACCTTTCAGCGTGTTATCAGAGTTCAGTACAAAAGCCAGCGTCTCTCATGGCATGGGCGTGCATAAGTGCATATGGTATAGGCAGATTGCATGTTGTGGAATGAACTCTGAATGCTGAAAGGTATATAAAGGTTTCAGACCAACATATGCTCCCCTCCAGGTGACGTCTATTTCAGGAAAGGCCTTGTGTATTTCAGCAGGACAATGCAATACCACATACTGCAGCTATTACAACAGCATGACTTTGTCGGAAGAGAATCCGGTTGCTGAATTGGCCTGCCTGCAGTCCAGATCTTTCAACTATAGAGAACATTTGGAGCATCATTAAATGAAAAATATGTCAAAGATATCATGCAAGAATGGGAACAAATTCTAACACTAAAACTCCAGAAACTCATAACCTCGATGCCAAGACATCTTCAAACTGTTCGGAAAAAAGAGGAGATGCTACACCATGGTAAACATGTGCCTGCCCCAACTATTTTGAGACCTGTACCAAGCATCATATTTCAATCAATTTGTGCATAAAATTGTAAAATTTCTCAGTTTAAACATCTGTTATGTTATCTATGTTCTGTTGGATTGGCTCATGTGATTTGAAAGTCTTTTAGTTTTTATTTTATTCAAATTTAAAAAATGTCTTTTCCGGAATTCAGGTTGTACCATATAGTGTTGCTCTGGAATAGAGCTACAGATGCTGTACAACTAAAACTATTGGGTTGCTGTATTAATATATGGTTTGCAGAATTGACAACGTCCAGCCCATAATTTTAATGGCTAACATATCCACTGTAAGTAATAAAAGAGTAATGCAGATGTCATTTTTAATGCTCTCACCATCACAGACCCTGCTGATGCTATTAAAGGTAAAACCTGTTCTGCATTCACAGCGGTAAGAGCCCATAAGGTTAATGCAGCTGTGGCCAGCACACACATCATCCATGTCAGTACACTCATCAATATCTGGAAAGCATATGAAAAACTATTTACAACTGTCGAATCTTAGATTTGCAAGAATATATGGATGGATGGATGAATAGATAGATAGATAATCAAGTTTTTTCATACCCACACAGCGTGTGCCCTCAGCATTAAGGTGGTAGCCACGGCCACAGTTAACAGAGTTTCTCTGGCATGTGTATGACCCAATAGTGTTTAAGCACACCTGGCCTCTTGGACATGGCGCTGCCACACTCAGACATTCATTGATATCTGAAGCACAAAGGATATACATGCAAAAAATATATTCTTCAAAATGTACACATACTGCATGCATGGCGTTTTAGAAGTGATCTTCTATAAAAGGGCGCATGGATTTTTGTTTACTTGTCATCAGTCAACTAAGTTGTGTATGTAACAGTGTGTGCACTCAAGGGCTTAATAAAGTTGACTCTGTCCTTGGCTTCTATTTCTATACTATTTAATTTATATATGGAAGATTATTTTCACAGATACAGGGGAACAAACTAATATATTTTTCTTGCCATTTTCTTCCTAATTTAGTTAACTACACCCGATTTTGTTTCCTTGGTGAAGGGCCATCAATGGAACTTTTTTTTACTTAAACGTGCTTACAATTTTAACAGATAAGTTTAATAACATTTAACCATTTAGCATATAACTACGCATCAAATTAATAATTAATAGGATTTAGGAAGTAAGAACAAACAGGTTCTTATGTAAATTGAAGCAACATATTATTCTTGAAGATCAGTTCATAAATGCTTCTAAAATAATGAGGTAAATTCAAAATGATAGGTATGCACAAATACTTAAAATGCTGTTTTAACAGCTTCCTCACAGCACACTCAGAACTCCAACTACACACAAGCATGCACCTTACCATTCTGAGTCATCTGACCATTGACACTTCCATTACATGACTCTGTCACATGCTCTGCACACCTGGCTCCCATTCCATTAAATACCCACATACAGTATATTAGGATGCAAAAGTCAAAACTCTCCTGATTGTCTGCTCCTGTGTCTCACTCCCAGTGTATACCAAGCCCTTGTTTTTTGTTTGTTCTTAAGTAGTGTTCTGACATTTGCTTGCCTTGTTATTTTAAATTACTGTTTCACCGCTGATTATCTGTCTGCCTGATCAACTGAACTCTGCCTGTTTTTGACAAAAAATTTGGATTCTGTTTTCAGACTCTCTGCTTGCTCCTTAATTAAAGTCTATTTTAATCTGTATTTCACCTTCATTTCTTCCACAAAACGTCTTGAAAGCTGTTATTTGATGCTGACTACAGTTTATGAATTATGTCTAGGATACTGCATTGAAGAGAACATTACAGTGGGGTCAGTGATGTTAAAATCCCTGAATGTGATTTTAGTCCAAATAATTATTGTATCTACATCTGTCATAGCAAACCGAAAAGGTGATGACACTTTAGTAATAAAAATGTGGATTGAGGTTGCTATTCACCAATGCAGCTGCCCATGGCATCCTGTATGTATCCGGCATTGCACTGGACTTTGGGCCGGCAGCGGAATGACCCTGGCGTGTTCTGGCACTCAAACTCTGGAGGACAGTTATGAGTGCCAGTCAGACACTCATCAATATCTAAACAAAAAAGATAATAAAAACAGATAAATGCACATTTCTAGTCATTCTATGTCATCTTGTACATAAATCTTAAAACATTTTAAAATATTTAGGTATGTTAAATGACCTTTACAGTTGTTGTTCTCAGTTAGCTCATAGCCAGTACCACAGCTGACCTCCCTCTGGCAGCGGTATGAACCCATAGTGTTAATACAGCGTTCACCAGTGCGACAGTGATGAGAGCCCAGCAAACACTCATTAATGTCTCCAAGAAAGAAGCATGTGAAAGAGTGTATTTGGCAAGGTTGGAATAAAAGAAGAGAAAGAAAGACAACGGGTCAAGATCTGTAAAGCATAGTTGAAAACCAAGTATTTTCCAAACACAAGACTACCTTTAAATATATCAGATAAGAAGCAATAATGTACACTATTTCTAAGAAAGGTTTTGAAATACAAAATTTTGTTATTCATATTTAAGGTATATAAAAGGACACAATACAAAAATTGTGATCTGCATTAGCTTTCAGTCACAAACCTTAGAAACTAAAATAACACTACTGATCTCATCTGACCTTTAAATTGTACTTATTTATTTATTTATTTATTTACTTACTCACTCACTCATTTATTTATTTACTTACTTACTTACTTATCACATTTATCTGCTTATTTATTTATTTATTTATTTATTTATGTAACTGTGTTTGTTTGTTTGTTTATTATTTATTTTTATTGAGCGATATTCCATTTTATTTGTACTTTTTGTAATATTTTCTGGATGCTGTTGATACATTTAAAGCATTTTCCTCCATTCCTGTATTGATGCAGGTATATGTGAAGGTGTCCTTTCTATAACCAACAACAAACCTATGAAATAAGTAAACTGTAGGTTATTTATTGTGTGCTGTTATATGAGTGGCATATTGGCATAGTGATTAGCCCATCTTCCTCAAAGTAAGAAAGTTCTGGGTTTGAGTACTGGGCTCAGCAAAGGCATTTCAATGTGGAGTTTGCATGTTCTCCCCATGCTTGAGAGGGTTTCCTCCAGGTACTCCGGTTTCCTCCCACCATCCAAAAACATGCACATGAAACTAATTAGCTGTTCTAAATTGCCCCTAGGTGTAAGTCCTATTGCCTCTATAGTTGAGTGAGTGTTGGCCCTGTGATGGACTGCTGGTCTTTGACCAGAGTCGGCTAAGATGGAGCCCTAATTAGGATTAGGTAGCTTAGAAAATGAATGAATGAATAAATGAATAATAATAATAACAATATTAATAATAATAATAATAATATAATTATATAGTTTTTTCTACCTTCACAGGTTTTCCCATCAGGTTTGAGCTTGTAGCCTTCTAAGCAGACACAGGTGTTATTTTCTGTACACTTTTGAGCACAGTTTCCAGGTCCAACTGCAACCCACACACACACACACACACACACACACACACACACACACACACACACACACACACACACACACACACAATATTAAAGTTGTAATATATATCACATCTCTTTAATAGTGTAATAGTGTTATAATGATTGATAGGTGTCGATGAAAGGCTTGACTTGACACATACTTTTGCACTGTGGGTCCTCGACAATACCTAGCAGAGATATGACAACATACATGAACATACAAAGGAAAATTCGATTTTCATTATACTGATCAGGGAAATAAACACTGGAGTCAAACATACTTTTCTTTAATTTTCCGTGAAGCCTTATAATACATTTAAAGAATAGAAAATGGTGAGGAGCCCACTAGAGGGTAGTAGAATCCTTACAGACAGAGTACTGCGTCTACTGAAGAAGTTAGTGTCAAGGCACCACTCTTTCTTCACAAAACAAATGTTATGACTACATTTTTCTTAAAAGCTAAGAGATAAATATACTGTTAAAACATCTTGCTTGGTCCATCTGATTGTTCTACAGTTTATGCAGTTTGTTCTGACCTTGTGTAGAGTTGTTCTTCACTGATTTGTCCAGACAGCAAGTTTGAAACACAGAGCCACAATGGGAGCTGAGTTGAAAGTAACAGGACAGAGACTGCTTCTGAGCCTCCTGACCCAGTAAACAGCACTCGCAACACACCTACACACAGGAGCGGGAGCACAAATAGACTTTTAAATGCGCTGTGTAGTACTGTATCACTTTGGCAAGGTAGGGAACAGGTAGGTATTCTAAATCCACAGTTTCTGGCCTAACCTACATGTTAAAAATAAATGCTGATAAACACAGACAGACTGTATGGTACATTTGTGATTTCCCCCATGGATTTGTGTCAATGTTCAACCAAACAAGAATGTACAAGCTGCTGTAGTCAAGGCAAACATTATTGCAACTGGTAACATATAATGTTGACAGTCATTGAGTTAAGCAACAGGTCATGGATTTTGTACAGTATAGTGAGCTGTTCATTATCATGAAATAAACCCCTACAGCAGAATTAGGATATGACTGGAAGAGGAGCAAGCCATGCATTGCCTCGCAGCAAGCAGTTTCTGGGTTCAATTCTCAACAAGAGGCTTTCCGTGTGGAGTTTGGATTTTCTCCGCATACTTGGGTAGGTACTTCAGTATCGGTACGATTAAGTCAAATGACTACTCTAAAGAGCCCATACGTGTGAATGTGAGTGTGAATCGTTGTTTGTATCTGTTTTGTCCTTGCAGTAGACTAGTGACATGTTCACGGTGAACCCCCATCTCTCCTTCAAAGTCAGCTGGGATTGGCTCATTTACATTTTACATTTACATTTACAGCATTTGGCAGACGCTCTTATCCAGAGCGACTTACAATTATCATTTTTTTATACAGCTGAGCAATTGAGGGTTAAGGGCCTTGCTCAAGGGCCCAACAGTGGTGACAGTGGGGATTGAACCGTTGACCTTCGGATCAGTAACCCATCACCTTAACTGAGCTCACCTTAACTGGCTCCAGCTTCCCCGGTGACCCTGAGTGATAACAATACAGATAATTGATGGCTGGATGGGAAACTTATTTTATTGCTTCCACTAATGATGTGCTTCATAAAAATGGTCTGTTACTTATAGCCTGTTTTAAAGCACAACAGACTGCTGAGTAACTGATCAATCAGAATTGGATATTCAAATGAGTGAGTATATGAAAAGAAATATCAGACCACTAAGTATCTTAGTATCTAGTAATCTTTTCATTCATTCATTTTCTGAACCGCTTAATCCTAATTAGGGTCATGGGGAGGCTGGCGCCCATCTCAACTCCCGGCGAGGGCAGAGTACACCCTGGACAGCTCGCCAGGCATTCACAGGGCAGACACACGCTGACAGCAAACCAATGGCCTACTCTTTCCAAACGACAGCAATGGTTCTTTTACATGCCTCTCACCACAGACAGTGAGACACATGGCTGGCCTTTGATAACCCAGTTTAGTTGCACTAGGGGGACAGCAATGACAATTTGGTGATAGTGGGGCTTGAACCTCTGACCTTCGGATCAGTAAGCCAGCCCCCTACCACTGGCACTGAGACTCCATTTCATCCATATTTCTATAAGCGGATTCTGGTGTTCCACACAGAAATCAGTCCTGTCCCACAGTGTGCTCAAGTTCTGGACAGTGTGTCCATTGACAAACAGAACTAATTAACCATAACAGCACAATGGCAGTGCCATCTCAGCAGAGAGCATAATATCTGCACATCCAGTCCACAGAGGGGAGCCAACATGTGGAACTTTTGCTAGTTAAGAGAAATCAATGATTTGCTAGTTTACATGAATACTGTGACTACATGTAATGGCCGGTTAAAAACATAAATCAGTATGGTGGCTAGTTATTGCTCAAAAAGTAATTCTAAAATAAAAGAAAGTAAAATGTTGCAGTACATTAGAAATATCTAATAGTCTGTGATTATGTGTAATTATTATAGTTTCACACACTCACAGGGATGGGTTACGTTGGTTTGTTCTGAATGGTAATCAGTACTGAATCAGTAAAAACCCATTAAGTAGCACTGAGCTCTGGCCAGCTTAGTCTGTGTTATCATTATGTGCCTGCAATTAAATGCAGCACATGCTACTATTCACCTAGAATTGGTTCTCTTTATTTGTATTATTCCGTCGCACTTAATGCGCTCTGAACAGCAAAGCGCACCCATGCAATGTATATGTCAAAGAATGTGTCTCGGTGCCACAAAGTAGTATCTATCTAAAGAGTCAACAGCACCTGTAGAAGGCGACCCGCTGACTGACAGCACCACCCTGAATGTCTCCATCATAGGCAATGCAAAAAAAAGCTGATTAAAATCTTTTAAAATCATTACGAGGGTCATTTTTACATCATGACTGTTTGAATATTTTCAGAGTACAGCGAAATAATTTGAATAATCAAAAAATAATCAAAATCAAGTCATGCACACACATTGTCTGTTTGTTTGGCTCCAGACAAGCAGGTGGAATATGTAATAGAATAAATGTGCAAATATGTATAGATATGAATGTACAGTATATCTAAATATGTATAGAGCTTGGCTTAAACCCCACAATAACTGTTACAGTTAAAGCATATATGCTTTGATTCTTTGATTTATCACCACCTGTTTTGCCACAGCTGTTTAGAAACCTGTGTAAACTGTGAGATATTTACCTGTGTTTTACAGTTAAGTACCCCAGTTTTCACTTATTTTCCGGCAGCAGTTGCAGTCACATCTCAAAATTTCTTCAAGAATTTTTCTAGTTAGTTATGTTCGGTTATCGGTGTGAGACTTTACAGAGGAACATTTTCACAACACACAGCATGTGTTGCAGAAATCAGAACTGGGATTTATTCCCACACTGTGTAACTTTACAACCTCGGTTTCACTTTCATTCACAACACAGACAGTAACCTGAAGAGGCTTCACAAAAATCTCTAATGTCTTCATGATACATACTGCTCGTCTGTTGTGTTCATGTTGTTTCATAACACAGAATAAACAGATCACTTTACTGTGTCTGATCCGTGAAGTCACTCACTCTAAGATACTCACACACACGCACGCACGCACGCACGCACGCACGCACGCACGCACGCACGCACACACACACACACACACACACACAC
>JAOUQZ010000010.1:16568507-16579101 GCA_028564935.1 Neosilurus hyrtlii | reverse complement strand
GTGTGTGTGTGTGTGTGTGTGTGTGTGTGTGTGTGTGTGTGTGTGTGTGTGTGTGTGTGTGTGTGTGTGTTTTAAAGTAATGAGAAAATGCTGGCTTATTGCACATTATAATTTGTACATTATAACTTTAATACATTTTCTAATGGAAATTGTTCAGCACTATCTGCTTGGAATTAATGAGACAAGGAAAAAAATAAACTTAAAATGTTCCTTATCTTCAAGACACTGAAAGGGGCAAAGTCCTCTGTCCTGAAGACTTTCCGGTGCTGGAAATCTGATTCACCTTCACAGGTCCCTGACACCTGAGACGTCTTTTGTCACTGTTACATAAACATATCCTCACAGAAACCTTAATGACTAGACATTTTTCTATGTTAATTAATGATTATTTTTAGCATTAGTTAACATCAATGTGGCGCTGTGATTCAAGTTAAAAACCTGTGATTCAAGTTAAAGTAATGTTAAAGCCTTAGAAAAGATCAACATTGTGCTATAATACTTATTAATAAATCTTATAATTTCAAATCACAAATGCAAGCAATAGTGATGTAAGCATTGTTACTGAGAACTAAGCTAGATATGGGTTAAATATACAGATAGGACAAAAATTAAAAGGTATAACAATAGAAGAAAAAAAACATGGACCATGACTCACCAGCTATGTGCCTTTTTTACCCATTTGCCATGTTCTTCCACTGTAAACACTGTAAGATACAACACCAATTGCTACTGTGCAGTTTAGGTCTGTATGCAATTTATAGCAAAATATGAAATTTATTAAAAAGGTTTAAAACATGATAAATACTAAATTTTCATATTGTGTTTACTAACCGATTCATAAGTCACTGGGCATTAAGTACTTATCACTTATCATTATGTACTTTTCATACAATATCTGGGTTTTAATATTCCCATCTCTGTGATATTTTCTCTCGTTCAGAATTATTTAACAGTTTATGTATCGTTCAGATTTAGATAAAATAGGCAAAATTAATTAATCAATCAATCAATCAATCAATTAATTAATTACTATATGTAAGTAGATACATACACACATACATACCTACAAATAAATAAATAAATAAATAAAGATGTTGTTAAGCTGAATATTTTTTAGGATGATTTTCAGTCTTTTTGTTTACAATTAGTACATATGAAAATGATCAATAAGGAAATCCAGTTTAAAATAAACAACTGCTTCCTATCTATTTATCTATAATATACAGTAGAAAAGCTACATAACAGTATCAGTCCTAGTTTCTGTGCTGGGACTATAATATTGTCATATATCATATTACTATGATATATTTATTCCTTATATTCTGGACAGTTGTACTAAGCATTTCACTACATATTGTACTGTGTATAATTGTATGTGACGAATAAATTTGAATTTGAATTTGAATTTGAAATTTGCACTTACAGAGGAAAACACACATTTAGTTAAAAAATTTATCAAAATACTAAAATTTAAATGTTTTTCCTTCTGATTAATCAGTTGAACCTCATCCACATGATCAGTGCAAGGTACCAGTTTATTCAAGTAATCAAGGTATTTCGGAAGAGCTAGTCAGCTTAAACTGGATTCTCAGGAAGGTGGTCAACAAATGTAAATTTTTTTTCCTTTTAACTGCCTTGTTGTTGTGTAACTTTCCTCATAATAATATTCATATCAGCATTTAACTGTATTTAGTATAGCTGGAGCTGGTCAGATCAAAGTGGATTTTTCTGCAGGGCTTTACTGCATAATTATAATATAGATACTGAATACTTCATGAGGTTTAAGATGTCTGTCTACAGCTGCTTTTACATGGGCACTTGTACAGAACAACTTGCACCTGGAATAAGAATCCCTGTGCCATGACCTTGTGATAACTACTTATTGGCAGGCGCAACTTATTCCACTTTTCACAACATGCCGTCTGAACATGAAAGTAGGAGGGTTTATGGGTGCATAGTATTCTGAGCTATTTAGGTCTGAGCTAAAATGATGAAGAGTGACAGTATAAACTCTTAGGAATGTGGGAACAAATAGCTCTGGGCAAAAATTGTTTAGGGGCAACTTGTTTCCAGTACCCATGTAAAAACAGCTTACAATTAATGAAGTTCTCTGACACATATTTTTGTTGTCTTGCATTCTTTTGCTGTAAATGAGGATAAACATTGCGCTAATATAAATAAAGAATTTTGAATAATACGATTATTTTTTAATGATTTTTCCTAAATGATATTACTTAAATACTAATAGTTTGTTCAACTATTTATAAAAGTAATTTTATTTTTGTTGCAAAGCAGCTTTACAGAGGAAACACTTTGGGTTATGAATGCAAGCATATGATTTGAATCATTGTTCTATACGTCCTATACTGTACATTCTCCACGATCCCTATAAAACAGTTAACACACAGAGAGTCCATAAGGTGAGGAGTTCTATGCGAATATTTTGATGCAAGATTTATAACACATTTTCAGAGCTTTTTGTAACTTTTACATAACATTTTTGGGAACCTTGAGTTGCTACAGTAAAATGGTGTTTGTAAAAATGAATGAATGAATGAATGAATGAATAAATGAATGAATAAATGAATGAATGAATAAATAAATAGGTTATTAAATTTAGGCTAGTAATTTGTTCAGTATGTAATACCAGTTTGCATTATTTTAATTGCAGGCATTGGTTATGCTACCCAAGTCATAGTAGCCTTGTTGAATATTTATTACATAATCGTTTTGGCCTGGGGGATCTTTTATCTGTCCTTCTCCTTCTCCTGGGACCTACCCTGGGCCTCCTGCAACAACACCTGGAACACAGGTGTGCTGATATCAAATTAATTTATCATCCCTTATTTGATTCTACTCGTGTACTACCACATGCAACAGTACAAAATTAAGTAAATTATATACATTTTTATAAAGTGTTTTCCTCGAATTTCTTCTAATAGCAAATTATTTTCTTTAGATTCCTGCATGGAATTTGAGCGAAGAAATGATTCTATTGACCAAAGTTATCTGGAGAATGCAACTTCCCCAGTTATTGAATTTTGGGAGTAAGTCTATCTATCTATCTGTCTGTCTGTCTGTCTGTCTGTCTGTCTGTATATATAATTGTATATTTTAATATTATGTATTACTAAGACAGAGTACACCCTGAACAGCTCGCCAAACCACTGCACACACACAACCATTCACACTCACACCCAAGGGCAATTTGGAACAGCCAATTAGCTTAATGTGCTTGTCTCTCTCCTGTGAGAAGAAACCAGAGTACCCAGAGAAAACCCACACAAGCACTGGGAGAACATGCAAACTCCCCACAGAAATGCCCGAGCCTGGGACTTGAACCCAGGACCTTCTTGTTGTGGTTGGCAGACCTGTGACCCACTACACCACCGTGCCGCCCTATATATAGTGTTTTGCATTTAAAATGTTCTCACTCCCACCCGTACCTTTCTCATTAATATAGAATATTCTGTTTGAGGTTAAACAGCATACTGAGTTTATTGTTCAAAACAGTTTAAAGAAAAACTTGTTTTAAAATGATTGTTCTGCCTTATTTAATCAGAACTTCAATTTGCTGTTTCTGGCCTGGTAACTTGCATGTTGCAGTTTCCCAAGATGGGATATAAGGGTCGCTCTTATCCAGAGTGACTTACAATTATCATTTTTATACACCTGAGCAATTGAGGGTTAAGGGCCTTGCTCAAGGGCCCAACAGTGGTGATAGTGGGGATTCAACCGCTGACCTTTGGATCAGTAACCCATTGCCTTAACCATTAAGCCACCACTGCCACCACACCCAAGAGAGTCTTAAGGCTATCTAACAAAATAGTGAGAAATAAACACACAGTATGAGGATTCTCATAATTTGACTTTTTACACACACACACACACACACACACACACACACACACACACACACACACACACACACACACACACACACACACTAAAGAAAGCCTTTAATGCTGATTCTGACCTGTTATCTATATTCTACTTTGTTCAGGAGAAGAGTTTTGCGGATTTCGTCAGGCATTGAGGAGATTGGAGAGCTTCACTGGGACATGGCCCTCTGTCTCTTTCTTGCTTGGATCCTTTGCTACTTCTGCATTTGGAAGGGAGTCAAGTCCACTGGGAAGGTGAGCTTAAGTTGCTGGGGCAAAATATGTGTGTGTGTGTGTGTGTGTGTGTGTGAGAGAGAGAGAGAGAGAGAGAGAGAAAGAGAGAGAGAGAGAGAGAGAGAGAGAAGCTTTCCCTACACTTTTGTATTTGTTGTGATCAGAGATGGGAGTTAATGCTCCTCTGTACCTGTGACTTCCCAGGTTGTTTATTTCACTGCGACCTTCCCATATGTTATGCTGCTGATTCTTCTAATCAGAGGGATTACTTTGCCAGGGGCATCACGTGGCATCCAGTTCTACCTTTACCCTGACCTGGGGCGTCTGGCAGACCCGCAGGTATTTAGCTCCTCTCTAACAACATTAATTTAAACCTGCTTCTTTCAGATGTATGCTACAATGTTGTATTGGAGTAACTTTATCTGTAATATAAGCATCTGTAACCTTTCTGCAGTGGGAAAAGTCTTAGGTAAAGCTTAAATGAAGTGTTCCAGTCACTTCTTTTGTTGGATTATGGATTGTTTTGCAGTCCTTAACCACACATGAAGATCTTCTAAGGACTTCTCAGGGGGGAAATGAGTCAAGAGTTTTCTTTCACTTCTGGAGAGGATTTGCCAGGTGTTTATTGAACCCGTAAGCCGGTCACCCTGCATGAAAACATTGTTTGTTTCATCTCTCTGAAGTGTCCCTGCTGTGCACTTTGACCCCTGCTCCAGTTTCCCCATCTGTTACAAAATGAGGGTTCCCCCATGGGAAGAAAAGCAGGGAAGTGTTCGAAAGAGCAAAAGGACATACCAATTCAGTGTTGGTGATTTATCTGCTTAAATATTTGCGGATACATACAGTATACTGATATCTGATTGGAATTTTAAATAATGAGCTTAAATAAACTGTATGGTCAGAGTAATTGTGAAGCTTACACTGTATCATAAATACATTTTTACCACATGCATTTTCTTTTGTAGTTATAATGCATTTACATTTGGCCAGATTAAAATCTGATTATTGTGTTGTGTTTAATGAAAGTCACCTTATAATAGTTCACCTCCATCGTCGTGTGTTGTTCCTCATTTTCAAATAATATGTAAAAATGACATGCAGCATTAAAGAGTACTTGTGGTGAATTAGCTATTTAAAAACGATCACGTATAACATCAGCGGTTCCTTCCGGCAACATCAGTCCAGTGTGCACGAGTGTTACGGTGTTCAGAGACATGTTGCCTTTCTGACTGGCTGTTCCAGGCTGGTAGTATCAAGAACTGGATAGACTTGGCTAAATCACTGACCCGTGTAGCATAACACATTATCGAGCTGCACAAATAACAAGTGCAAATCGCAGAAAACGTTTTTTTTTTGCTCCTAAACCAACTGATGACAGGAAAGCCGAGTTGGCAAAACATTAGCTGTGGCAGCATTCTTGTCCTCAGAGTCACTACAATGTAAGATTCACTGTATTTACAAGAATCTTCAACTCCATACTACACATTAATGTCACTTCCAGGGGGAAGTAAACCCCCGCTAGTAATCCACAGGAAAAAATGACTAGTTTTGTGCATTAATAGGTACTTTTTCAACATTGCAATTCTGCATGCTATCTTAGAGTTTTAAACCAATTCAACTAGAAGTGTAAACAAGCATTTTGTATGATATGCCCTATCCTTATATAATCCTCATACCCATTGCAAACCAATCAAATGTAAATGGGGTCAAACTCATGAAAACAATAGATATAGTTTTTTAAGTGACCCTGAATTTACTCACAGTGACACCACAGTTCTGAATAGCATACTCATATTATATGTGAGGTGCTAAATCCAGTGCAGTTTGTTTTAATGGCAAAATTATAGTACTATAGTATTAGGTGCAAAACAAGAGGAATATAGCACATGCTTACAAATAGATACAATTAAAAATTGGTGATAAGCGGTATAAGTCAAAGGTTCCCATCCCTTGTACTGGAGGTTCCCTTGTCTTGCACATTTGAATGTTTTTCTTGTTCCCTTTTTCCAGGTATGGATGGATGCAGGAACGCAGATATTCTTCTCTTATGCGATTTGTCTAGGCTGCTTGACAGCACTGGGCAGTTACAATAAATATAACAACAACTGCTACAGGTGAGAATGAGCAACATAATCCAATCCAACATATTATATGTTAGGGAGTGCTGCAAATTACACTCATAAACTAAAAATAGGAATGTAGAAGAAATAAAAAGTAGGAAGAATCACATCACAAAGGTATTCAAGTACTAAAAACACATGTGGTTGGTGTCACAGCCATCCATGACCGGGAGTCCATGGGAGCTAATTGGACAAGCCCTCACGGGAGGGAGGGATGGCATACGTTCCCCCGTCACTCACTGCAATCACCAGCCAGTCCATAGGTGTCTGAGAGCTCATTCGTACAAAAGAGGTGGATAACGCTTTCCCTCTGAGTGTGTTAGGCCTCCAAATGCGCATGCACAGCAGTTTGTAAAGAGGCAGGTGGCAACATCGCATTTCACAGAGGGGTAATGTTTATGCCCTTCCTTGGTTGATGGTGGTCGCCCAGAATCGCAGAGATGGGCACCAGTCTCCCCATGACCCTGATTGGGATTAAGCGGTTTAGAAAATGAATGAATGATATACTGTTTTGCCTGAAAATAAGTAAGCTATTTGATCTTTTTTTTTTTACCTACAGAGATTGCTTGGCTTTATGCTTCCTAAACAGTGGTACAAGTTTTGTAGCTGGATTTGCAATTTTTTCTATCCTGGGTTTCATGTCTTTTGAGCAGAATGTCCCTATTTCAGAGGTAGCGGAATCAGGTATGTGGCACTGCTTTATCAATACTGGTCTTTGTTTGGGACTTTTAATATGTACATGGACTGAAATAATGTATTTTCAGCTAAATTCTAACAATGACATGCAATATGAACACAGTGAATGCTGAGTCAGCACCCATCCGTCAATTATTTAAACCACGCATCCATCTTGTACTACAGTAGCTCTTCTGTGGGATCAGACCAGACGTACTAGCCTTCGTTCCGCACATGCATCAATGAGCCTTGGGCACCCATGATCCTCTTGCCATGTCACTGGTTGTCCTTTTTTGGATAACCTTTGGTAGATACTTACCACTCCATACCAGGAACACCGTAAAAGACCTACCATTGTGGAAATGAATAGACCCAGTCATTTAGCCATCACAGTGTGGTCCATGTAAAAGTCAATCCTCATAGTTGCCCATTTTTCCTGCTGTCAGGACAACAACTTCACTGTATTCCGAAATACATCTCACTCTGTAACATCTCACTCTGTTGCACTTTCACAAGATAACCAAAGTGATTAATTTCATATGAGTTATGATGTCCAAAACAGCGGGTCTTTTGTGGTTTTAGTGCTAAGTACCTAACAAAGGTGGTTCAAGGAAGGACAACCAGTGAACTGGCAAGAGTGTCACTGGTGCTCAAGGCTCACTGTCGAGAGTTAGTCGAGAGTGGGGAGCGTAGGCTAGTATGTCTTGCTCTGTAGCACAAACTTCTGGTTATGATAGAAATGATTCACAACACTGAGTCAGGTTGTGTTAATGTTCTGCCTGATAGGTGTATAACCTAAATAGAAGGCAAAATATCTAATATTGGCAAAATATCTACCAGACAATAAACTTAGTCTCTCAGTGTCATGACCCATACTTAATATAATATACTTACCTAAATACATAAGAATGGTATATCATGTGTGATATTTGCAATATCCATTATAGCAGAACACAATGTATTCATTTGTGTAAAAACTCTTGATTTTTGGTCCAGGGCCAGGATTGGCTTTTATTGCATATCCACGTGCTGTTTCCATGATGCCTTTCTCTCCTCTGTGGGCCTGTTTCTTCTTCATTATGATTGTGCTGCTGGGCCTGGACAGTCAGGTAAAACAGGAATGCAATCATTTTTTGAGTGTGAAAAGCAATTAATTGTATATGCTTTTAATTGTTACCGTGACTTCTCCCTTAATTATAGAATACTTCAGGAATTATCATGACTACAATATTTAGGTTATGTAATGCCTTTTAATGGTAATCAACATTAATTATGAAAACCAGTGATAAAATAGGTTAATAAAATATGCATGGTTTCCCTGTACTTGTGAGGGTTTCCTCCGGGTACCCACAGACCAAAGGCATGCACATTAGGCAAGTGGCTGTTCCAAATTGCCCTTGGATGTAAATAAGGGTGTGTGTGTGTGTGTGTGTGTGTGTGTGTGTGTGTGTGTGTGTGTGTGTGTGTGTGTGTGTGTTGTTCTGCAATGGTCTGGTCTTTTTTCCTCATTCACTTATAACACTATGATCTTCTATGCTATGAAGGATAAGTCAATGGTCTGATTTCACATTTAATTTGATCTCTCAGTTTGTCTGTGTGGAGAGTTTGGTGACGGCGTTAGTTGACATGTACCCATCAGTGTTTCGTCGTAAACATCGCAGAGAACTTCTCATCCTTGTTGTGGCCTTGTTCTCTTATGTCATGGGATTGATCATGCTAACAGAGGTAGGGCACTGACTGTACAAATATACTTGATATAGAGCCAAAAAAATTCAGTTGTCGTGTTGTGTGAAGGACACATTTGTTAATCCAACCAGAGGTCGACTGGACTCTCTCTCTCTCTCTCTCTCTCTCTCTCTCTCTCATGCATAGGGTGGAATGTATGTCTTCCAGCTGTTTGATTACTATGCAGCCAGTGGGATGTGCCTCCTCTTTGTTGCCATTTTTGAGACAACTTGCATTGCTTGGATTTATGGTGAGATTTTATTCACAGAAAACACTTGGAAAATCTTCAAAATAAATTCTATTTTGTTTTTTTGTTTTTTATTTTATTTTATTTCATTTTTTTATCTAAAAATTCCTATTTTCAGTAACACATAACACAACATTGTTCTTCAGACATGTCACAAACATTGGATTAAACCCCTGCAGGCCTTGGTGTTGAGATTAATTTGACTGTTTCCTGTCATATATGATTTGGGTGGTAACTCTGTAATAATGCTAAACTTTGCAGAGATGTGGCCTACCAGTCTGACACCAATTTCTCTGATTCAGGTGATCTTTAAATGTACCATATACAAAAAAGCTTCCCTAATTTCCATCCCTGAAGGCTGGAGCCTAGCACTGTTTGGTAATTATCTTGTAGGGGTACACTTAAAGTAGTTGGGTTGAATTTTACTGACAGTGAGGCTGTGTGACTGCAGGATTTTGTTCCAATTACGCAGGATCCACACTTGATAGTCAGTAGAAAACTGAAATCAACTGATTAAAATGTTGAAATCTGATGTGTTTCTTGTTTTCTTGGGGAAAAAGCATGCAGTTACATTGGCGCTTTGTGGATAAGATTTTCAACACATCAGACATAGAAACTACAGATCATCCTTTTCATTGCAGTTTGTGTTATTCATCCTTTTGTGCTGTAGTAATAAATCCAGACCACTGGAGGTGCAAGGAATATATATTATCCATTAGGATAATTTTCTTTAAAGCTTGTTCATCTTAGGGGTTCCCATAAGCACAAACTCATGAAGTGCTTGGGACACTTACTTAGTGACCACGGCTTGGCCCCAGGTTTGGCCCAGCATATATCACTGAGTCTTATACCCCGCGTATAGTTTCACATATATGCACCAAATTTACCCTGGGATTACACTGGGGCATGATGTCCACGATCTCCATGGTTTGAGAGGATTGTTATGTGCGTAGGGGGCCTTGGGATCGAAACGTGATGATCTTGAGGGAACTTGGTGGATTTGTTATGATCTTGAGGGAACTTGGTGGATTCATGGTGATTGTGCTGATCGTGGCAAAATTCTTGACTGTTATTACGAGGTATTACGATTTGACACTAATAATTGTAGTAGAGCGCAGTAGAGCTTAACAGACCTTAACAGCGCTTCACAGAGCATAACAGACCTTGATGCGCCATTGTAGGGGATCTTGATGAACTTGACAACGCGACTGCTTCAAATTTCACTATCGTGGATGCACTCTGCCTCCTTTTATTATCCCAATCTTGCTCCAAGTGTGCTTATAAATCGTGGAAATCGCAGATATTGTGCCCCAGTGTAAAACCCATGGTTAGTAATTTAAGATTTTTATTTCAGCAAGCCACTAGGGGGCCTCAGAGACATTTTGGCTTCACTTTTGTCTCATATAAGTGCTCCCTTATGTACAGTATATATTACAGTCCTTTAAGTCAGCCTCGGTGTAGCCACACACAAAATATTAAAAATATTTCTGCTCAAATGCATTTACCATGATCTTCTAATTCACACTTTCAGCAAAAGTGTATTTGGTGACACATGGTAACCTTTAGCCAAGGTACTGGACCATAATATGCAAAGTACTCTTACATTTTAAACACTTTTTAGCAGTAGTATTCAGGCACACACACACACACACACACACACACAGTGGGGCAAAATAGTATTTAGTCAGCCACCAATTGTGCAAGTTCTCCCA
>JAOUQZ010000010.1:16545003-16559951 GCA_028564935.1 Neosilurus hyrtlii | reverse complement strand
CACACACACACACACACACACACACACACACACACACACACACACACACACACACACATACACACACACACACAGTTTCCCTCCCCATCCATCCCTTATTGAGGAAACGATTGGTTGAATTTAATAAAAAATAAAACGGGGGTGGGGTGGGGGGATTTTGTATGCTTGTGAATAGAGGCCACAATGTTCTCTAAATATTTTTTTATGAATGGTCCCCTACCCCCCACCCCCCACCCCCCACCCCGCACTTCAGCGGCTCCATACATTCTGCACTGGGTTTGCACTCTGTCGAGGGTTCTCAGGTTTTTTTCCTCAATAAATGTGTTCTTTTCTGTGTTTATGTGGTTAAAATTAAACCTATTTGAATAATGTCTTAGCTTAAAAAACTCATCATAAAGTAAGTCTAGGCTGAAAATTATGTAAAAAAAAATTTTTAGGCCACATTGCTTAGCCCCAAGTGCAATATTTAATTATCCTTAACCCTTTATTTGTAAATGTGCTATTTAGATGCCTCTAAATGAAGATTCTACATCTCTGGATGATCATTAGTGCCTTTAATAGTTGAACACAATCAAACACGTATGGTGTCACAAATTAGTACGATAACACACAACAGCATCTTTTCACCTATAACAGTCCTTGTCAGAGTAAACATGAGTGGATAAAGGCAGCAGTAAGAAATTCTCCACAGTAATAGAGGATTTAACTTTTAAAAGAATTTAACGCTAAACTCGTTCTGCTGTTTTTCATGTTCAGCTACTCTGCTAAGCTAAACTCAGGTTTGTTTAGATTCACCAGGAGTGTGATTAGTGTGAATAGGAATGCTGTTGAGGAAATCAGTCGTGCATTTCACCATGGATTTACTCTGGGTTCCAGGTTCAAAATGAAATACTTCAGCATAGAGAATTAAATCATGGTTCTCAAACCATTTCCTGGGAATTTGAATTCACGATCTGCTTCTGAAGGCTGTTTTAAGGCAGTCAGTCATGGAAAAAAAATGTTGATCAATTAATTGTTTAAACTGGGTGAAAGGGCTCCTTGAGTGTTTTTCTAAGCCTTAACGTGTCCACATCGACAAGGTATTTAATTAACAAAACAAGTGTTTGCCTCTAAGGAAAAATCTAAATACGCACCCCAGAGTCCTTAAGCATAAATGGAAGGGGGCTGACCTCTGGTGTTACATGGGGCACTATGCATGCGCAACGCCTGAATTGTGCGGGATCTACGTCAGTAAGTGCATGGCGTGGTTTGATGTTTTCAGCGCTGGGTTAAGTGCCAGGTTAAGGCCTATAAAGGTTTTCCTTTAACTGTGAAAGTATCTCGTATGATGTACTGGCTGTTACGTTGAGGCTTAGCTGATTAAAGAGGTTTTAATCTGATCGCGACAGAAAGTAATTATCTCTTTTTCACAGAAATGTTTTGAGCAATTTGTTTAGTTTACTGTCTACACGCACCCCTCAACCCTTTGCGTTAATTAACACGCAGCCTTTTCATTGTCGATTCCTGATGTTGTGGGAACAGAATCGTTATTAGTGTGTATAAATATATGTGTACATATAAATATATTTATGCAAGTGTAGCACTATATGTTTCTCTCTTTTTTCCTCTCTCTTTCTTTCCTTCTCTCTCTCTTTCTGTTTTCTCTCTCGTTCTTTTCCCCTCTGTGTATGCGTGCATGGGGTTGTGTGTCTGCGATCTTCGAAGAATGATTAAATAGATTCCTATGCATTTAAGCTTCTAGTTGCGTTTACAGCGTCTGGATAAACACCCCTTTCCAGAACGTTTTACATTTTTCCACTCGCATTTAAGGGGCTGAGCATTTAAGGGGTTGAGGGTTAAGGGCCTTGCTCAGGGGCCCAACATTTGCAGATTGGCGGTACTGGGTCTTGAACCCCTGGCCATCTGATCAGTAACCCAGAGCCACTGAACCACCACTGACTCTTGAAGATAGAAATAGTTTTATTGTCTTTCATTTTGTTTTTGTTTATTTAAATGCTTATTAAGCACTTGTTCCTTCTAATCTTTAAACACAGTCTCCCTCCTTTCACTTTGATGATGAACCAGATGTAAAGTCAGGAGTAAAACATGGGAGGCTATGTGGTTAAACGAAACAGACAAGAAAAAACCCCGTATGCCCCGTGGTGAAGGATGCAGTGCAGCTTAAAGTGCATCATATTACTATAACCGTGTAGTGTGGAGTGTTTTATCTGACTGGTATCACAGTAATTTATTAACAGTTTTAATGTTTATTGTATTAAAGAGTGGCAAGTCGTACGTTTTAACAGCTTAAGCCACATTCACACAGGACCGCGGCAAGCAGTAAGCGGGTCGCCTTACCACAGAACCGCACGCGATATCACCTATTTTTACACAGTCTATGGAATCGATTAGGAAAAGGTTTTGGGGAGCTCAATGTTTGGCTGCATCTGGCTGCTTCGATTGGTATTGCTGGAATCACTGGTGAGAAAGTTCAACTCATTTGAACTTCGGCGCCTGCCCACTTTGCGTCGCTTGAAAAAATTTCGCCTCTCGTGGCGCGTTTAGCTGGCGATCATTGACTTTGCATGGTCGCTTTTCACTTCCTGTGTGAATGCGGCTTCATAGTTAGGTTCACTTTGAGAGTTAAGCTGTGGTAAACATTCCTTCAGCATTCATCATTGCTTCACACACACACACACACACACACACCCCTCCTTTCTGAAAAATGCAGCCTGCCATTTTTCTGAGAAACAGGAAAGTGAAAAGTCTTCTGTCCTGTAGACTTTTCCGTTCTGGGAAACTTTGGGAAACACAGTGACTGTTAGTGACAAAAGCGCTTACAACCAAGACTCCTTTCAGTAGAAGGTGTAGAACTTTATACAGTAAGACATGTGAAAATCTAATCATGGGTCACATTAATCCCTGAGTGAACTCAAATTATACTTATGACCTTAATCTCAGTAAATTTCACCTGGCTCTTGTTGGGTCATCTTTAGATTTGATGTTTAAACTGAACATTAGTGCCATGTGTGCATGTGCTTCTTGTACTGTGAATCAGTTATGGCTGGTTGCTAAGTAACTGGCGGTTCAAGAGGTCAGGCACATTTGACTCCCATTGCCTGTCATTGAAGGTTAGTTTTAAAAAGGAGCTCTGGAAAGACTACTCATAAGTATGAGAAGCTCAAGATGTTCCTTTACGTGTTAATGATTTGGATGTTTTGGAACAGTTTAAAAAGGGGGGGGGGGTAATCTCAGCATTTAATAGGATGAAATACAATAGTGTGCAATGAAGATTATACACCACCACTTTTGTCTAATAGGGCTTCCAATAAAAAGCAGTAAAAAATGACTTCACTATAATTTTTTGGTGAAAATGTGTTGAACAATGCTATCGTAGGCTATGAGAACCAAAAAAATCATTCCATACATTGAGGTAAAAATATGGCTAATAAACAAAAACATTGAAAATACAAATTTTTTTCTGAAAAAATTAAAGTTGTCTTAAATTTTATTTTTTTTGACTTTTGCATAGCATGAATAAACTTCAAACCATATGGAATGGTTTAGCTAGTGAAGAAATAAAAAAAAATACAGTACTGTATTTTCAAGTATTTATTTCATGCAATATTGAATCATAATGAGAATAAGTAAACAAACAATAATATATAGTAATAACAAAAATAACAGGGCCTTTTATTTATTTATTTATTTATGTATTTATTTTGGGGGGGGGTGTTAATAGTGTTCACATTTTTTAATTTCTTCACTATGTAGAGTAATTGTAACCGATCTGTCAGTATGCAAAGTTTCAGCCATATGCAGTAATTTTTAGGGGAGTTACAAGCTTTTAAAAATGCCCAAAATGGTAAGTAGCAAGTCTCGGACCAACAAATATGTACTAGCCAGCGATCTTTAAATATCTCAGAAAGTTTTTGAACTAGGACCTTGAAATTTTGCAAGTGTTCATGTTGAAATGTTTTATGTCTGGTTAAGGTTTCAGTGAATTCTGAGATGGTCACCTGGGAGGTTTTCTGAAAGCTAGGTGATTTGACATGGAATGACCCGTTTATCTTCTTTGAAGAACACAGAGGATGGACACCGAGCTAGCCTTCTTTCTGTTGGATCAGTAAATAAAATTACTCTGGCTACTTTGCTCTTCCTAGGGTTGTTGCACTTGATTGATTTTCGGCTGTGTTAGCAAAGTTATTGACTTACTAGTTTTAATCATAAGGCAGTTTTTGGACAGGTGATGTTACCAAATTTTCTGAATGAAACTTGGACACCGGTTGGCTAGCTTGCCACCGAAGTTTGCTTTACTTTGTGTCGATGTTTAAGTTAATTTAGTTGACTTCCTATCCTTTGTCTCTTTGGTTTGTTGTTGTTAGCAGCACACGTTGTTCTGGTTACATTGGCTTAACTTGCTATTATTTCAAGTTTTGTGGAATATCTGTGCAAACTTGGACTGCCGTATCGCTAAAAAAAGTCCGAACAGGCATGTTTACCTCAAGACCTAAGATTATGATGCCACAAAGTTCTTTTTGTGGATAGTCTGTACTTTACGTCTGATAAGAAACCTCACAGAAACCTGGGATTCCATCGTTCCTGTTGGGTTTCATCTTAACGTTGCTGTTATACACTAAATTCCATGCTGTGTACAGCTGTAGGTACTGCACTGTCTTTTCATTCCGGCTATTAAAAGGGCCAAGTAACATCTGCTCCCAGCAAGGGACGCATACATATAACATTTTCTGTTGTTCTTTTCTTGTGATAAATTTATTTTTGCGTTTCCCACCAATTGTCACAATAAATTAAAAAAAAAAAGCTTATGTAGTTGTATTTGTGTAAAGTCTGGATATATTATTCTATGTCGTCAGCTGACAAGGTTTTTTGGCTTCTGACATTGTCTTTGTCACTTTCGTGTCCTTCATCAAATCATCAAATTGTCATGAAGATGTATAGCTGTCCATCTCAAAGCATATCAAGTGTTATAAAACCGAATAACAGTAACAGCAACTGTAGTTGGAGCCCAGGAGCTAAAAATACCAATTCCCACATTTACCGTTGTTTGCGTAAGCAAATGGCTGTTTGAGTATTGTTTAAGAACCACTATTTGAATACTGCAGTTACTGTTTCATGTATTCGATCTGCTATACACTGTATGACCAGAAACTTGTGGACACCTAATCATCACACCCATACGTGTCTCTTTTCCAAACCGTTGTTGCAACGTTGCAAGCACACAGTTGTCTGGGAGGCTGTAGCATTGCTATTTCCCTTTGTTCCAATATAAGCGGCCCAAACAATGCCCATGCTTCTGTGCACAGAGTGAACTCCATGAAGACCTGGTTTGCCAAGATTAGAGTTGCTGAACTCAACTGGTGTAGGATGAACTAGAACACTGACTGCACCCCAGGCGTTCTCACCCAACGTCAGTACCTGACCTCATTAATGCTCTTGTAGCTGAATAAACACAAATCCCCACAGCCACACTCCAGAATCTAGTGAAACAAGAAGCCTCCCCAGGAGTGTGGAGGTTATTATTATAAAAAAAAGAAAAAGAAAACTAAGTCTACAATGGGATGTTCAGCAAGAACATATGGGTATCAGGGTTAGGTGTCCACAGTCTTTTCAGCATGTTGTGTGAATGAAGTCAGTGAGGAGGCCCTTTGTCTTTTGTGTTATTTAGAACAGTAATCAACTTTCATTTTCCCAGAACGCATACAGATTGAAGTAATAAAGATGAATTTGGCTGAGTAAGTAGTTTGAGCTGATGCAGATATGAAAAAGGACTCCATGGTGAGCAGAACATTGGGCTACGTAGACATTTTGTGTTGGAACCAGTAGAAAAAAATTGCAGGTCACCTTTTTTTTTTTAATCATCAGGAGACAGTTAATTTGTAAGAAGTTTATAAGTGGATTCAACAGCAAAGTTACCCACATTGTTCTGAGGAAAAATAATAACATGGACACAATGCAAAAGGCTTCGACATCTTGAGAACCTGTGTGAGCAGAATTAGCTTGAAACAGAATGTACCCTGCTTATGAGAAATATAGACTGCATGGCTAATTTTGCTGGATTACAGTTCATTTACAGGTTAGGAAGCTGGTTAATAGTTGATAGTATATGTTTTTTTTATATGCATTTATACTTTTGGAAATTGCTGAACCTGGGTTTACACTGGAGCACAATATCTGCGATCTGAGAAAATCATGATAAGTGTGGGGGGTTTTGGGATCGAATCGTGGTGATCTTGAAGGAACTTAGTGGATTCGTGATGATCGGGCTGATCGTGGCAATATTTTTTTGAGTGTCAAAATTATTACAGTGTATTACAATTTGATGGTGGGAATCATAGTAGCGCACAGTAGGGATCAACAGAGCATAACAGACCTTGATGTGCCATCGTAGGGGATCTTGATGAACTTGGAAACACGATTCCTTCATCTTCACCTATTTATACCCCAGTCGTGCTCCAAGCGTGGCCATAAATTGTGGAGCTTTGCGGTTTTTTGAATCGTGGAGATCACAGACATCATGGTCCAGTGTAAACCCAGGGTTAGCATTAATTGCAGACCATTTCATTACAGGTCATTTCGACGTGTGAATATAAATGTTGATTAGGCATATAATGAATCTAGCTGGCTATGGTGGTTTATAGGACATTTGTTGACAGATAAAGGAACTTGCATGTCACAGTATAAATGGTTTTTGTGTGTAGGCTGTAATACAGTTCTCTTATTGCACAGCGGTTGTTTTGAGGAAAGCACAGTTTCCTCGTCATGTATCAGTGCTTTCGACGCCCACATAACTGTATGATGTAGTGTTTTCCCCCAATCAGGCACTCAAATCAACTTCTCAGCAGGTTTGGTAAAGAGGAGGCTCCCTGCTGCAGAACAACCAAACTGATGAGGGCTAAATGGCTGCAATCTGAACAATAAAATTAATTTTATTTTCTTTCCAGGCTGCAGAATCTGGCATCGTAAAGATTAAGACAATTGCTGCAAGGCACACGGATATCCTTGCTGGTAAATATGTTTAATATTCTATGTTTTGTTTTGTTTTTTCTCAAATTTTCCCCCCAAGTTAAATGACTATAATATTAATTTATAATAAAGTGTTAATAATCAGTTCAGGGAGATTTTTGGCACTGCCTTGATTATGCTTTATTTTCCCTCATTCATCCATGAATTTGCCGAACTGCTTAATCCTATTGGGGTCCTATCTCAGCCGACTATGGGTGAAGACGGGGAATACCCTAAACAGCTCGGCCAACACACACACAACATTCACATTTACACATACACCTAGGGTCAATTTGGAATAGCCAGTTAGCCTAATGTGCATGTCTTTGGGCTGTGGAAGGAAACCCACACAAGCACCGGTAGAACATGCAAATTCACCACAGATACATCCTTGCCGAGCCTAGGGCTTGAATCCAGGACGTTTTGCTGTAAGGTGGACGTGATAACCGCTGTGCTGCTGTGCCACCCGTCCTTTATTTTATCCCCTGTACTCTTTATTGTTATTGCTGTAAAGCTGTCTGTTCCTTTTCAAGAAAAATGCCAAAGAATGACGCAGAACTTTGTTTTTATTGGTTGATTTTTTTTTTTCTCCACAGCTCTGAAAGAGAATAGCTCTGAGGTGGTGCAGCCGTTCCTGATGGGCTGTGGAACCAAAGAGCCCAAAATCACCCAGCTGTGTCTCGCTGCCATTCAGAGACTCATGTCCCATGAGGTGGTGTCAGAGGTACACACTGACTCACACATCTTAAACCTTACCGAGCTCTAATACATATGCACAGCATCATGCAGTGGTTTATCCATGCCATTAAGTATTTAAAGGGTAACTCCCGTGGTCTTTTATTCCTGTTGTCACACCCCTGTTTACCAGCTGCTCGATGCCTTGCCATAATCACTAGGCTTCACCAGCAGAAAGGTGCTGCTCCATGTTATTTATTTAGTGTGTAGCCACTGTATGAAAGCCTATTCTGTAACAGGCTATGTTGTCTATCTCAAATCTTTGTGCACAAATGTCCCCTGTTTCTGATTGGCTGGAATAATGTAATGTGGCTCACAGTGAGGTGCTTTTGTTTGGTTTTCAGTCTACAAAACCTGTGCTGTGAATGAACACCAGACTTTTTACTATGCACACAGTAAATACAGCTAGTGGAATTGGACAAGGCATTTAAAAAGTACCAGTATTGGTCAACCTTACAGAATAATTTGTGCATACGTAATCCATTTAAGCAATTCAGACGCTTATTTTAACATCAATGGCCATAAAATGTACAAAACTGACCCATTTTGTCCCGTGTATTACAAGCGGGGGCTGAACCAGTGAATGGCAAGTGTTTTTCTCGAGAAGTGACATCACCATATTTGGTGGGGTTGTCCAGCACAAGTAAACAAGCACATCTGTTCAGCAAGCAATGTTTTAGGTAATAAAAAAAACATGTTCAAGAAGCAATTTGGAGGAAATGGGTGTAAATGGTTACCTGTTTGAACCAAAGAGGGAGGAGTCTTGTGGAGACAGTGAGACGCCACTTTCTAGTGACTCTTAGGATGAGAATGCTGCCAGAGATGAGCGTTTCAGCAAATCCAAAATGGTTTGTGCAGCAACCTGGCTTTCCTGTCGTCAGTTGGTTTAGGAACACAAAAAATTTTTTCCTCAGCACTGGCCGATAATGTGTTATGATGCACGGAGTTAGCGTCCGGGCTGGAACAGCCAATGAGGAAGGCAACATGTCTCTGAGCATGCCCAGTGTCGGAGCACTCGCACGTACTTTGACAAGGGGCAAGGACTGATGTTGCCGGAAGGAACTATTGATGTACATCGTGATTAATTTAAAGGGTACCTGTGGTGAATTAGTGTTAATGACTATTTAAAACAATGAGCCGCAGGCAATTCGAATTACGAGTCTGAGCCAGTGTGAATTGAAAACCTGGAGTCTTAAAGGAGTTTGAAAACCACCATCGCATGTGCAGCTTTGCACAGAATTATATATTTGGACTAATACAAATTCAGTACAGTACAAACACAAATCAGATTACGGTTAAATATCAGCTGTTTCTGCAGTGGACCTGTCACCACTACAGAGCCTCATAAATATACATCTATGTCTGATTTGCAGTTTTATCTTAGTACAGTCCTGTATATATGAGATTGTTTGTGTCAGATAGACCAGCACAAAGATGAGTTTTGTCCATGTGGGAATGAATAAGCGTCACGCTCAACTCTGAGGCTCTTTTGTAAACATGCTAGTGCTTAGTGTCTGGTATAGTTTGCTTAAAGTGAGTGATCCTCAAAAGAAATGCTAATATGCATACTTGCTCAACTGAAAACCATGTTTCCTTTTTATATTTTGCATTCTTATTGATGTTTGCAAAAAAGACCTCACCTGAAACTTCTCATTTACATTGGGTCAGCTAATGGTTAGAGAAGCGGGATTTGGGACTTAAAGTTTGCTAGTTCAATTCCTGAAAAGGCAGAAAAAAAGTGTGGTGGCGTGAAGAGTGTGTCCCACTACCGCCTTCATGGCTCAAGTGCCCTTGAGCAAGGCACCTAACCGCCAACTGCTCTCTGGGTAATACAATGTGGTTGCCCACTGCTCCAAGCATGTGCTTATTGTTGATGGGTTAAATGCAGCGCCAAATTTTCCTTGCAGGATTAATTTAGTATATTAAAATAAAATAAAAATAATTATTGTCTACCAGTTTTTTCTTTTCTATCTATGTTTTTTGCAATTATTTTCTGTTTAATATGTGCTTAAGCTGGCGGCATGGTGGTGTAGTGGTGAGCACTTTCACCCTACAGCTAGAAGGTAATTTCTTTGTGGAGTTTGTATGTTCTTCCTGTGCTTGCATGGGTTTCCTCGGGGTTCTCTGGTTTCCTTCCACAGACAAAATGCATGCGCATTAGGCTAATTGGATACTGTTAATTGCCCCAAAATGTGAATGTGATTGTAAAAGGTTGCTTGTATGTTGCCCTGCGATGGTCTGGCGAGCTGTACCCTGGGGGTACCCTGCATTCAGAGATGGCAGGGACGGGCTCTAGCCTCCCCGCGTCCCTAATAAAGGATAAAGTGTTTAAAAAAATAAAAATAAATATACCTTAAGCCAGAATTGATCTGTTTAATTCGTATTCAGATATTTTAAGGGATCTAATCTGTAAGCATCTATACTCTGGGAAAATGAACAGAACAACAACAAATAAAGAGCCTGTGTGTTCTGAGCCTGAGTCAAGTTGCAGTTAATTACAGGCATAAAGACTATAGTGTTTTGAAACACTTTGCATTAGTAACACTGTCTCTCGAGGGTGTAGTGGAACCTTTAGACATTGAAATACATTTGTGGTTTTTCAGGCTGAAGTGCAGCAAGTAAATAGAGTCTTCTGCTCAACTATTAATCTTCTCAATATTCAATGGTGTGTTTTTACATCTCTGTCTAGGTACATTAAGTTTAGGTGAAAATGTATTGATCTGAATATATGTTTCTCCTCAGGGATCAACAATGTAACATAATAATAAAAATAGTCTTCACTTACAGCTGATTATCAACAAAAAATTATAGTAAGCCTTTTTAGAGCTGGTGGTAAAAAAAATACACTAAGGTTTTTAGACTTTTTTTTTGCATTTGGAAAAATACTTTTTGTCATTTAAAAAAATGTCAGCGAGCTAGAAGGAAAATTGCTAAGGTACACCCCGATAACAACACACACACACACACACACACACACACACACACACACACACACACACACACACTCAATTGCTTAAGGCACTCAAGTAAATATGTTTACTACAGGCATTTATTTCCTGATTATCCTCAAAAAACATAGATCTGTTTCATTTACAATCTGAGAAACCAAAAGTTGCAATGAGAGCTGATATGAGAGTAAGAGGATAACATGGCCACTGTATAAGGATGGTTAAAATTGTCAAACTCATTGAGCTTCAGTTGTCAACATTTTAGGGCAGTAGCGCAGGCTGTTTTGCATTTGGTGACGTCCATGAAGATCCATAAAAGGCAAAGTTCAGACAGCGGATACGAAGTCAATGTCAAAAACTTTGACAGATTTTCTTAAATGTAAACTTGGATGTTTGGTCTTGTCTAAGAAACATACGTATATTAAAACATCTGCAAGTCTACAAATCTGGAGCTGAAGTACAGAAAAAATATTTTAAAAGAAAACTGACGAGGGGAAAGTCATGCCAATGCAGGAAAAGGGCCTCGAAGTTCACAACAAATTTTAGAAAGAAGGAAAATGTGATTTCTGTGATGTGATCACAGCTCCATAAAATCTTCTCCAGCACATCCCAAAGACTTTCAGGACTCTGTGGTGTCAGCTCATCTATGAAAATGATTCCTCGTGCTTCCTGAACCACTCTTTCACTATTTGAGACCCAATTTTATATCTGTGTCATGAAGAAAGAAAAACTGGGGTACTCCTCGAGCAGATCGCCAGACCATCACATGACCCACACAACCAGTGACACTCACATCTAGAGGCAATTTGAAACAGACAATTGACCTAATAGGCATGTCTTTGAACTTTCGGGAACTCACGCAGGCATGGGGAGAACATGCAAACTTCACACAGAAACACCCTCGAAGATCCCGGGACTTGAACACAGGACCTTCTTTCTGTGAGGAGGACGTTCTAACCATGCCACCGATGTTTCCCTTTTTGTTATGTCTGTATAATATGAAAATATCAAAACACAGTGAATACCCAGTCACTTCCCTCATTTGCCACAATATCATGGCACAGGGTCAGTCAGTACATTTGATGGTGCATAAAATTCATTTACCATCCATGTGTGTCTTGGTTCCTGCGTAAAATATTCTGAATGTGTGTCTTTTCAGGCGGCAGCAGGAAACATTATTAATATGTTATGGCAGCTGATGGAGAATGGCCTAGAGGAATTAAAGCTCCTCCAAACAGTTCTGGTACTGCTTACCACCAATACTGTTGTGCACGATGAAGTCCTCTCAAAGGTACCGCACACATAAAGCATTCACACCTCATTCATAATCATGAGTTAGTGTATTAAGAAAATATTGTAATGTGGGACATGTAACACGATCAAGTCCTTTATATTTTATTACATTTGGTCCTGGTTTTAAGGGAAAATGTATTTTCCGGGGATTTATATGTCCGTAACATCAATAGTGACCATCAGTCAATAGTATCTTATGTGTGTGGTTGTGTTTCATCGCATGATGAATAATATATTTGGTTCACAGATCGTAAATGTATCTCAAAGTCTGTATGTACTGTGAATCCAACATTCAGTCCAATTGGAATTTGAGACCCCTGGATGACTTCTAAGCCTGTATTTGAATTATTTTCTGTTTTAACTTCTTACAAGTGAAGGTTTTTTAAAGTTGTATCAGTATAACGTAATTTCTCTGGTTGGTATATGATGCAATGAAAAGAAATTGTAGTGTTTTTGCAGATAGATTGCCTATTAAACCAGAGAAATTGACCATACCACGCTGAGCTCAAATTGTAGCATTTATTCCATTAACATGGGCAGTGCATCTAGATGCTGTCTATTAGATAAGGATGTTTAATTAGATCTCTAATGTTGTTTGATCATTTTGGATTTCACACAAACAATTTTGCCTGGATGCCAGTTCTAGTTGCTCTTTCAGCAATCAGTGTAATCAAGCAAGGAATTATTGTTTCCCTGCGCACCAGGGGATGTAGTCTCATCTCATGTGCATTGCCTGCTGTTCTTTTCCAGGCTATTGTGCTGTGCTTTCGTCTTCACTTCACTAAAGACAACATCACCAACAACACAGCAGCAGCTACAGTGAGGCAGGTCGTCACTGTGGTGTTTGAAAGGATGGTCGCAGAGGATGAAAAATTCAAAGGTATTTGAGAAAAAGTAAAGGAGTTTGTAGCTTGCTCAGGCTTGGATAAGTTGCAATCAGCTTCTCGGCCCTGTAGAAAAGTTAAAGTGAGTGCTTTTACTGTATGGTAATAGAGTAGGAGGCGGCATGAGCCACTGAGTTATTAGCTGATGAATGGTCGAGCTTAACTGGGGACTTGATGTACTTTAAGTGGCTACATCTTATTCTATAAAGTCGAGGTCGATCTCAGAGCGAACTGCTGATGTCCAGTCACTATAACATTCTGATACTCAAAGCGTGTTAAAGAAACATGGCCCAGTACAATTGAACAAATGCTTAATCCAGTTCATATTACAGCCACCATAGCAAGTAGCTGAGCTTTTCCACCGTGTACACGTTTAGTTCAAGAGCTCTTGTGTACTTTAAAGAGTACACTGAAGCTGCTATCTTCTCTGACTATAAGGAAAGAAATGTAGAAGCTGAGATCAGTACCTGTAGTAGAAAGGCAGGTTGTCTCACAATTGGTACATTACATTACAAAAAGTATAGGCACATTCAGAACAAGAATCGTATGTTGGTTAATGGTATAATTCACTTAGATGGTATGAAGCTCTCAACCCAGAATGTAGGGAAGTCGTGCACAAAGTGTAAATGTTATACTACAATTGACTGGAGGACACCCAAGCCTCCTGGGTGACCTCTGCATGAACTAGCAGGGACCGTTTATATGCTTCCCATGTAAAGTCACAAGAGGATCATTTTGGTGTTGGTACTAGCTCTGACAGCGAGTCACAAATACAGTGTGGAACCTTTATATATAAAAATATAAAACGGTTATGGTTATATATTTATTTGTTGAGGAAAATCATCCATTATTAAATCATTGTGTGGCCGAAGTATGTCAACCTCTAAGATTAGAAGTTTTGAATATGAGATTAGAGTCAGGTGTTCTTCAGTCCACTATCAGGAAAATGCTGAACAAAAGTGGGGGGCATGGCAAAGTTGTAAGGAGAAAGATAATGCTCTTCCAAAAGAACATTGCTGCCCTTGTACAGTTTGTTTAAGAGCACATGGACAAGCCAGCAGGCTGCTGGACAAATTTTGTGGAAGAATAAGACCAAAAAAGAGCTCTTTGTCAGTTTAAATGAGAAGGATTATGTTTAAAGAAGGAAAACACTGCTTTCTTATCCCATCTGTAAAACATTAATTACAGATGTTACTGTACAAGAGGGTCTAAAAGCAAAGGTGTGCATACTTATGCCACAGCTATATGATATTTTAATAATTTTCTTCAATAAATAAATGACAGAATGTAATATTTTTTGTCTCATTTATTTAATTGGGTTCTCTTTATCCACCTTTAGAACTTCTGATGATGAAAATCTAATTTACTAAATAAGGGTTTCCCAACCCTGGTCCTGGAGGACCCCCTGTCTTGCACATTTTGTCAAAGCTCCTGAGCGGAGCACCGTAGGCATAAAACAGGATTTGGATGGTTGATTGGCTGTTATGTATTGCTCACTTGCTCACAAAGAAATTATAATTATTAACGAAACTGAAACCCAAAAAAATAGAGGCTCATACACCACCGCTCAGACTTGCACAGTATAAAAAACACAGTGCAACTCACATGGGCAGGCAAACCTTCTTCAAAACATGAGAATGGGAATGGAACATGAACTAGTTAAACGAATAATTAAATTAACAAGACGGGTGATACAATTTAATGCAGAAATCCGTGTGTCAAAGGCAGTGAGAAGAAAACAAAGTGTTAACCTTTCCTGCTTGCGCCATAGACTAGTCTGAAAACGCAGGGGGGATTTATTTATTTCCTTCAGGGCTGAAGTTGATGCTAACTCTCTAACCCTTACCCCCCTCACCCCCTCTTAGTCAGCAGTGGAGAAGCAAAGCACAGAAACTTCTTAATGGTATGGAACTGTAGGATTTATCAATATACAACCTGTAACTTCACTGTACATTCACTACTACTAAAACTTCACTTTCAACACTTTCTCTCTATCTGCTTCAAATTCATCTCTCTCTCTCTCTCTCTCTCTCTCTCTCTCTCCCTCCCTCCCTCTCTCTCTCTCTCTCTCTCTCTCTCTCTCTCT
>JAOUQZ010000010.1:16472849-16505384 GCA_028564935.1 Neosilurus hyrtlii | reverse complement strand
GCCCGAGCTGGGAATCGAACCCAGGACCTTCTTGCTGTGAGGCGGACGTGCTAACCACTACGCCACCGTGCCGCCCTGTTATTCCTAACATTTTTTTTTTTAATTCACATTAATTATCTTTTTTTTTTTACAGGTTTTAAGGTAGTATAGAGTAACATGGTGTAGTATAGTATAGTTTCCTGTTTCTTGTTCTTCTCTGTTAATTGTTTTAGTTTGTCTTTTTTCCTCACTGTTTTCACACTACTTTCACAGACGTATAGCTACCTAGTAGATATGCTCTGAATAAATTATTATTATTATTATTATTATTATTATTACATAGTTTAAAGTATAGAATGTAGTAAAAGATAAAGAAACTACCTCTGGACTGCAGGACAGAAATGGTTTAATGGAGACATCTGTGCCATGTACTTTTAGATCATGATCCCCAAATCCTCTGGTAACACCAATAGTAGCCATCACCCGGGCCTGTCAAACCAGAAGAGTCTTCACCATTCATAACTTCACATTTACATTGGTTCTAGAAAATAATGCAGGTACATGGTACATTACGAGGTACTTTACATCGTTCATTCATTTATTCATTTTCTAAGGCGCTTAACCCTAATTAGGGTCGTGGGGAGTCTGGCTCCCATCTCAGCCAACTCTTGGGCAAGAGCAGGATACATCCTGGACAGCTCGCCAGGTCAGCACAGGGCCAACACACAACCATTCACACTCACACTACCAACTAGGGGCGTTTTGGAACAGCCAATTAGCCTACTGTACATGTTTTTGGACTGTGGGAGGAAACCGGAGCACCCGGAGGAAACCCACACAAGCGTGGAAAGAACATGCAAACCAAAAAGAAATGCCCAGACATCAAACCCAGGCCTTGTTGCTGTGAGGCGGACGTGCTAACTACTGCACTACTGTGCCGCCCCTACATTACATCATCGGATATGACTAATAATTTTCCTTTGTTTTTGGCATTAGGAGTTCTGTGTATAAGGACCACTTTCATGCCACAAGTTTGCTTCCTCTCCTCTAAATCAGACACTTGTTCACGTTGTAAATCATACATTATTTTCCTTAGCATGGTTTCTCTCATAAGATCTGTGTTGTTGCTCATAAAGAAGTAAGCTGAAAACATTATTAAATGAAAGATGTCTAATATCTATAAATGCACTTGGGGGTGAAAGCTGGTGCTGGGTTGCAGCTTTCATAAACTGACATGATACAGTATCCTAATACAAAACACTTAAAAACTCACTCACTTAATCCTACTATTTGGGTTGTGGGGAGTCCATCTCAGCCGACACTGAGCAAAGGCGTGGTACACCCTGAACAGCCCGTCAGACCATTGCAGGGCCAACGCACACATCCATTCACTCTAACACCTAGGGGCAATTTGGAACAGCCAATTAGCCTGATGTGCATGTCTTTGGACTGTATGAAGAAACTGGACTACCTGGAAGAAACCCACACAAGCATGGGGACAACATGCACGCTTCACACAGAAGCACCCGAGCCTGGGAATTAAACCCAGGACCTTCTTGCTGTGTGGTTGACGTAATAATCACTATGCCATCATGCCGCCCAACTTTAAATACTGAATACTAAAATTACCCCAAAACTGTAAAAGAAGGGCTATGCTATATATCCCATGTGTACAACATCTATACCGCTGTGTTTAATCAGTTTTACAAATGATACAGTATAATTATAATACAGTATTAATATAATAAGTTTCTAAGGACCAAAAATGCATTATTGCCCAGTGCACTCATGCGTTTAATTCTCCTTAATAATGTGGCTTAATTAATACAGAACATTGTATTGCATTCAATGTGTTTATTTTATTTTTTTTTATATATATATTTTTAAATATTTTTATATATACTGTATTAATCCCGGAAGGCAAATTTGGCTTTGCAACCCATCCAAATAGAGCACACACTCTCAGAGTGGTGGGCTGCCACATTGGAGAGCCAGAGAGCAGTTGGGGGTAGGTGCCTTGCTCAAGGGCTCCCCAATGTGGCAGCCCACCCACCCCCATACATTTTTCTTGCTGATTCGGGAATTGCATCAGCGAGCTTTTGGTCTCAAGCTCGCTTCTCTAACATTACGGCCACAACCTTTTAGTTAATACCATCATGTTCTCAAGAACCTATTTTGATAATTGGGCCTCTTATATCTGGCATTATTAGATTATTACTTCATTGCTGCATGACAATAGCTATAAATCCTGCTATATACTTCTGGGGGGGAAAAATAATAAGGTTTCAATAAAGCTGAAAACAAATCAGTGGTCATAAAATGAGCAAGAATGAAAAGTATCACTCATGTGGCCTGTTCCACTGTTTGCTTGTCACACTTGTTACTGCAGCAAAGCGTTGGGGAAACTCCGAAACAGAACCAGGAGTGATGGACATCTATAGACACAATACATTATATGCAGTTGTTCCTATACTGTGAGTCCCAGGGTAAAGAAATGTCAAGAAAGCTATTCCAAAAGTAAGTTTTTTTGCAATTTGGGTTTGGCTTACTACAAAGGACAGACCTATAATACTGTCATCAATAGACCTCATACCTTCTTCCCCTCTCCAAAAACCAGTGGAAACTTCAGGTCATCCTCCCGCACAGTTTTATAGGCCCTGTACAATGAAACAGCACGTTAATGAGAGTACTTTGGTGCTTGTGAACAGTATGACCACCCCAAAGTGTACATATAAGTTCCTTTTAAGTGTAGCACTGCTGAATTAGTTATTAAAATAGGAGTTACACAAATGTATGAACTACCTGGAGATATTTTGTTAGACTAACTAATATTTTGTGTAAATCAGTTGCTAATGTCTATTTCAAGTCTGTGTAAGCAGCATATGTAGCTCTTTATACTCCAATCGCCTCATTTCACTATCTTAATAAGGTTTTCTGCACTGCATTTGAATACCACAGTGATCTTGTAATTAGGCTGCCCATATGACCACTGAAAAATGATCTATCTTGGACTTAGTATGACTTAATCCTGACTTAACAGAAGGTTAATAAAAACTCCTTATTAACAGAGCGTGAGGTCTGTATAGAGTGATGTCAGCCCGAGGTTTATAGTACAGACCGAGATAGAGACGAGATCTGTGCAAAAAGACAAATGGCTGAGATTTCTCAGTACAGACTGAGCAACTGAGGTTGGGCCGGTTGGGCTAATAAGTAGTTAATTATATGGCAGTTGAAATTTTTCCGTTGACTTCCGGTGCTGTTACTTTTTCATTCCAGCTGTAGATCAATGTGCGCAATGTATTATCACTGCAATCAAAGTGAGTCAAATATTCCGCCACTTCAGAATCAGGCTACGGCATGTTTTATTTCTTACAGTTTTCTCCATTTAAGCATTTAATTTGAGTTTATTTTATTCTTTGAGGGACTAGAAAACAAACTGGTCTTTTTTTTCTCAAACAATGCAATTTTCTATAGAGTTTGAATAGAATAGTGAATAGAACTGAGTTGCAATGTTATACACAAAGTTGACGAATATTTGGAAAAATGATTGATGACAGAAAGCTTTGTTTTTACATATAGTGTTTTACCTTAAAACATATCTTTAAACAAAACTATAGTCAGTCTATGTGAGCTTTAAAAATAATAGATTATAAAAGAATAAAAAATTATTTTTTTTTTACTTAAATGTAAGGTTTATTAGCCATTGACCTGATACACATATAATCTATACATTAAAACAATGCCAGCTACTCCACTAAATTTACATCTATTAAATATGAAATTTTCACATACCAGCCTTTCATGGTGTAATCCCTGTACAGCATTCTCTTTCCCACCTCTTTCTTGCAAACTGTTCTAGGGAACTCCAAGTGTGTGAACTCGTTTCCCAACAAGTGAGGCTGCATATAAGCCTGAGTTATTAAAAAAAAAGATCAGTCAGCTGATGATTTCAATCAGATGAATTTGGATCTGTGCACAAATAGTGCTGGAATCTGTTTCAAAAATGATATATGATGATGGACTGAATATTAAGATAATATTTTATGTCATATTAAGACAGACTTGTACTTGCATAGAAAAATGGAAGGGATTCTTAGTTTTGTATAAAATGTTAACTGATTTGAATAGCAAACATGAGGAGAACATAAAACTCCATTAAGAAACACCCTCGCAGAGCCCGGGACTTGAACCCAGGACCTTCTTGCTGTAAAGTGGATGTGCTAACCACTATGCAACCGAGCTGCCCCATATTCATTTCAATATAAACCAAAACAGATGAACTACTGTAGATACCCTTCTAGTTTTTGCAGTTGTTTGGGTGTTCATCTAATAGTAGCAATGCTATGGTTGTGGGGAAAGGTTTTCGGTTTCACATTAATGTCTTTTTCTAAAGCTTTCCAGGGCTTGTCTTTCAGATGTTAATTTTATTATAAGCCAGTTAGCATTGCTACTATTAAGCCATATTACCAACACGCATCCTCATGTCTTGATAGATGTGATTACACACCAATATGTGAACAACAGCTGTACTACAGATTACTGTATCATACGGCTGAAATTCAACACACACACATCGTATGGCTGAAATGCAACACACACATCAAATGGCTGAAATGAAATACACACATCATATGGATATTTAAGAAAATGGCATTCAGCACTTATAATGCTATAAACATCTCTGTATTGCTAGCAGTATAGTATAATATAAAAAAGAATTATACAAAAACATCCTTATATTATATACTGTAGCATATTATGGTTATTCTTCTATAGAAAACTTCTTTATAACAGTTGCGTCTGATCTTTTACTCTTACCAAACACTGAAGTCTCTGTCGCTCTGACTCTGGAGTGAAGGCACTTGACATTGGGATGATTTCTCCATTACGCAGAATTATGGCCCTGGCAGAGAAACAGAAAATACTATTGTGCCTGTGGGACATTTTAAAATGGTTGAAATGAAAGGTTACTAAAATCATCAGATTTGGCTTAGTATGGGTTAAAAGTGAACATGTTACATGTGGGTAATCCTATCGTACTCTAAATATGTCAGTGAGAACTGTGACATTGGACCAGCTCAGTCTATTCTACTGAAAATGTTTCAGTGTCTGTATTTATTCGTGTAGTCTCTCTGTGAGTGACCTTCTACCCTGCACAGCTGCTCACTGTAGCTTATGGTAAACTAAGATAAATCAAGGTAGTGTGGAGCATGATGTACCAGGCACAGGATAAGATAGTGTACAAAAATAAGTGTTTCATGATCCACCCTTTGCTATAGTGTTATATTGTGGCTGATCATGTCAACAGTCACTATGATGCATTCTGGTATAATAAGATTCCATGATTTGTCTTTGACTCATGAAAAAACTAAGGGGGTGATCACACTAGAGATGCAACAGAAAAGTGACAGACGCAAATAGATTTTTTTTTTTTTTTTTTTTTTTTTACATTTTGAAATTCACCTCAAGATGTTTTGCAAATCCACATGCAAGCAAATAATTCTTTGCAAGATTTGACAACATTCTGAGAATCAAAAGCAACGGCCGCGAATTGCCATTCACTTTTCTATCGCACGTCTAGTAGAATCATCCCCTAAGGAACACTGTATATATTCCTAACAAAATATTTAACATTATAAGAGTCTAGACTACTATACAGTGGCCTCAGATTTACTGAATGGCCAATACAATTATCCTCAGTGTCCCACAAATATAGTAAAAGAGGACAACAGACATTTTAAATCTTTAAAAGGCTTGTCACTGCTGTCCCCCCAGTGCAGCTAACTCGGTTATCAAAGGCTGGCCATGTCTCTCACTGTCTGTGGTGAGAGGCATGTAAAAGAACCATTGCTGATTTTCATCAAGAGTAGGCTGCATTGCTGTCAGCGTGTTTCTGCACTGTGATGGCCTGGCGATATGTCCATAGTGTACTCTGCCCTCGCCCAGAGTTGGCTGAGATGGGAGCCAGCCTCTCCGCGACCCTGATTAGGATTAAACGGTTCAGAAAATGAATGAATGAGTGTTACACATTGTACCTTTAAATATAAAGAGCTTTACCTGCTGTCTCCAGCATTGGCGACATAAAGCTTGCCCAACAAGCACATAACTGCTAAAGCTGTACACCCTCCAGAGATATCATACACACTCCTCTCTCGGCCGATATGTTTGTCCTGAAGGTGAACAATCCCATAATAGTAAAAATGTTATTTATTAAGTTTTAGCATATTTCCTCACAACATGTCAGTCTGAGCAAGAGTCTGAATATCTGCAAACAATTTACACTGTGGTACATCTGCCATCTAGTGGCCTCACACCAGTAACTGATAGATATATTTGTTTACTACAGTAGTTCAAAGGGAATTTGATACTACAGTAGTTCAAAGGGAAAAAAGTTAACTGATTTTAATTGATTGAGGTTTTCTATAATGAGCCATTTAAATGAAATTAAAATTAAACCACTACCATAGGTCTGTCTTTGTGTTTAAAACTTACCATCTCTTTGAAAGCATTTTCAACTGCACCAATCACCAAGCTCTCCTGCTTCACTTTCTTCTCCATGAAGAAGCGAGGAGTAAGCGTGTTGGGTGAACCTGGTGCTCCTGCAGCGCCTCTCAGTGATGCAGCTCTGGACAGTGATCGCTGGGATGAGCCTCCACACTGGCGAACGCGCAGGCTGGCCTCCTCACCAAAACATGTAGGGGGCTGCAGTGAAGGCTTCTGTAGGATCTCCAGCACACTCTGCAACTGCTCCTCAATGTGCAGGTGCAGGAGCCTGGACGCAAAGACGGCAGCACCCGAACCAGCATGGCCATCAAACAGTGCCCAGTAGTGGAAATGCAGATCTTCTTCTTCACACTTAATGCAGGTACACAACACAAATACATATACTGATTTATATACTAATGCCTATGTTAGTATATAACAATATACATACATACATACATACATACATACACACACACACACACACATATATATATATATATATATATATATATATATATATTCTGGTTGCGGAGGGTACTGAGCTCACCTGGCTAATATCTAAAATTCTAAGAAATATATGAAATGATCTTTATATTTATACTATCTTTATATATTACTTGTTTTTACTTGTTGTATTTATGGAATATTTATATTTATTGACAAAAATATAAAACTCATAACCAAGGTGGCATGGTGACATAGTGGTTAGCACATCCACCTCACAGCAAGAAGGTATTGGGTTCAAATCACATACATGAAAAGGAGTTTGCATGTTCTCCCCATGCTTGCATGTGTTTCCTCTGGGTACTCCGGTTTCCTCCAACAGTCCAAAGACATGCATATCAGGCTAATTGGCTGTTCCAAATTGCCTCTACGTGTGAATGGTTGTGTGTGTGTTGGCCCTGTGATCGACCGGCGAGTGCTTCCCCACTGGTTCGTCACATGAGTGAGTGAATCCTCACTAAGCACAAAACACCAGTACATACAAAAGAGACAAAAGTCTAAGAGGATGGCTGATGAAGGTACAATTTCTGTTTAATGTGAAAAAATATGCTCTAAAGTATGTTTGATGCTTTTTAATTGTGTGTATATTGTTCTAACCACTTATTGCATGAATACTGTATGTTTTTAATAAGTGACAGAACTTGTTTTGGGTTTTGTGAGACCGTCCACACATGTAATTTAATTTTATTTACCAAAAGTCAATAAATAAATAAAATCAAATCAAATAATTTTTAAATATCAGCACTGAACTTATTTGTGATTTCAGACTCTACAGTGGTTGATGGCTCATATGAAAGCAGACAGTTGGGGCTTTAAAAGTGTGCAGTATTTTCATAAGTATTACTTTAAAAAAAAAACTTTTTTAGCTTGCCAGGTGTAAATCCTGTTACTATGTCAGTTGTATATAGTGTTCTAGTATAAAAATGCTTTAGCTGCTCTGTCGGTTTTACCTCTGTATTAGAGTTACTTTAGAGAGCTTTGCCCAGCTGGGGCCTTCAGTCCCCACCCATTTCCCACCAGCCTGTTTACCAGTAGTTTAACCCAGTTGAAAGGTTTTAAAAAACAGACTCCCAACAGTGTCCTGACTCATCTCACAGACTAGCAGCAGTAAAAAATCCTTTGTTTACTCTACTGGCTATAAATCTCTGCTAAGTCAACAGCAGTGAAATGAGAGAAGTGTTGAATGCGGAAATATGCATTTAGGGAAATTTTACATATTTTAGTTACTGAGTCCTCCTTTTGTAGCTTAATATAGTATTTTACATGCTTGGTCAGGTAAATTAGTAGCTATATTTAAATATACTGCAGACTTCATTTGAATAATTCAGAGGGAGTGTAACGAAGTGATGGGGAAGTGAGAAATGGGTAAAACAGGAAACTCTAAACAAATGGGCTGAGAATTGCACACAAAACTTGTGATGATAGGGTTATAGCATACAAGAGATTTATGTCTCTGAAGATTAAATATTAAAGACATAAGATGAGAGATTGACTTGTGTTTACTTTCACTTAGCTAGAATCAATTTTGCGTACAGGACACTACATCCAACCCCCTATTTTCATGTGCTATGAACTAACAAATATACAGATCCAAAGGGCAGGGGTTCACGCCCCGCTATCACCAGGTTGTCACGCCCTCCCCCGGTGAAGCTATTTGGGTTATCAAAGGCCAACCATGTCTCTCACTCTCTGTGGTGAGAGGCATGAAAAAGAACCATTGATGTCGTTTATAAAGCGTGTTTCTGCCCTGCGATGGCCTGGTGAGCTGTCCAGAGTGTACTCTGTCCTCACCCAGAGTCGGCTGAGATGGGCGCCAGCCTCCCCGCGACCCTAATTAGGATTAAGCTGTTCAGAAAATCAATGAATGAAATGAAGAATGAAGCCATGCAGTACATTTGGGTTATTTTACTTTATTTATTTGGGTTTTTTTTCAATTATTATTCAGTATAAAATGTAGAATTTTGATATGATTAGATGTAAATGATTAAATAATTAGATGTAAAATGGCCAGTATGCTAGTCCACCTTATTTTATTAAGTCAAGCTAATTTATTAATTCATTATATTATATTAGCTAATTTAATATTTTATTAAAGGTCAGTGCCAAGCTTGTTGCATGCTTGAAAATGAAAAAGACAAAGTGGAATACCAGTAGAGCTGAGCTGGATAAGGCACTCACTGAGCTCTCCTGAATGAGAGATTCCTCTTTAGACTCCAGAGATTCTCTGGTCGGGAATGAAGCTCGCCTCCTGGTGGTGGGAGTGTAGCTTGGGCTTGCAGGATCAGCAGGTCTTTTCCTCAGCTCCACCACCTCACAGCAGGCCTGGTCTTCATTCAGAGCACTCTTACCAGCATTAATCACCCTAAACAGATAAAACAGTAGCTGTAACAGTAATACACGGCAGTCTTTTCATATTCAGAGTTGTCTGTACTTTTTAATAACATGATCAATCATACACTTTAATTATTTCAATAATTCGCTGTTCCTTTTTAATGAGGAGTGTCCATAGTCTAGTACTAACACTTTAAAAATGTTTCACTTTCCCCTGATGATGGGAGCAGACTGTGCTAGCAACAAAGCAAGGATCTTTTTCTTGGACTGCACTTGCATATTAATGAACAAGTGATATTGTATTTATTTATGGTTACAGAGGAAAAGTTAACAGTGAGAGGGAACACATTCAAAATTAGCTTCAAACCACAAAACCATTTATACATTTTTGGGCATACTTACCTTAAACTTGACTTGTAACAGTATTAAAATAATTCATGATTATGCCAGAAGGGAATGGGGGGCAATAAAAGTGTTGTTATTACTTCAGGTGGCACAGTGGTGTAATGAGTTGCACATCTACCTCACAGCAAAAAGGTCCTGAAAACGAGTCCCATGTTTGGCAAGGGCATTTCTGTGTGGAGTCTGCATGATCTCCCTGTGCTTGCGTGGGTTTCCTTTGAGTACTCCGGTTTCCTCCCACAGTCCAAAAACATGCACATTGCTCTAATTGACTGTTCCAGATTGCCAGGTATGGGTGTGCGTGTGAGTGGTTGTGTGTGTGTGTTGAACCTATGGTAGATTGGTTAGCTGTTCAGGCTGTACACCGCCTTTAACCAGAGTCGGCTGAGGTGGGTTCCGGCCTCCCCACGACCCTAATAGTAGGAAAAAGCATTTCAAAAAATGAATGAATAATAACTGCACCATTTACATTAAAATGAAAGTCTAAACTTTACCCTCATACAATATTTCATTTAATAGCTAAAATTTAAATTATGTAGAAGAAGAGCATAGCAGCAGTTTAGCTACTATTGTGATTAACCATCATATTAAATTACATTATCAAAAATAACATTTGCTTAAAAAGAAAACAAATCTTGTAAATCTTGTAAGATTCTTCACATTTTATAAAAGTCTTCTGTTTTTATCTGACTTTGGGCTTCATGGTGGCGTAGTGATTAGCACGTCTGCTTCACAGTAAGAAAGTCCTGGGCTTGGGCGTTTCTGTGTGGAGTTTGCATTTTCTCTCTGTACTTGCGTGGGCTTCCTCCGAGTATTCTGGTTTCTTCCCATAATCAATCCAAAGACATGCACAGCAGGCTAACTGTTCCAAACTGCCCCTAGGGGTGGAAATGATTGTGAATGGCTGTGTGTGTTGGCTTGGCGTCTGTCACATCTCTGTGGTTCAGGGTGTAACCCGCCTTTGTCCAGAGACGCTGCAATAGGCTTCAGCCTCCCCACCACCCTAGTAGGATTAAACGGTTTGGCGAGTGAGTGAGTGACTCAGAAACTAAAATAGAGGCATTACCCCCCCCCAAATCTGTACATAGATCAGTGACCAGTTAACTTTTGAGTCATGAATAAAAACCCCATCTTTTACAAACAAGACCCTCAAGGAAAGAGGGCTATGGATTAACCTTTTCACTTTACAAGCTCATCTTGATTTCATGATTACTGGCAGGACAGATCAGATTACTGAAGCTTTCTGGGCTCCAGACAGCAGCAAAGGACCAGACATAAGACGTTAACATACTGCATTACAGAAACACTAAGAAATCACTGTGAAGGAGAACATTTGGTAATAAATATTAGAATATCAGCTTTGACACATAACGTTACAAAAACAGAAAAGACTGTTGGCATATAAATAGGTGATAAATTCATATTGGGGAAAAAAAACAACATAAAGGGTTCGGTGTGTTTAACAGCTTTGCAGTCAGGTTGAGAACTCATGAAACAATTCAGTGAGTATTCATGGACTTTGGTTGAGGTCACTGTCATCTTGAAAGGGAACACTCTCACCAGGAAAGCTAGAAATGTTTCATCATAGGATATACACCTAGTTATTAAACATAATAAACTGGGATAGCATTTTAGTGATTCTGCACAATTGTATCTGCAAAAATTGTATTGATATACCAATTTCTCCCCCCTCCTCCAGAAACATGTCTCACTTATGCCTTTGTATGCATTTGTAGCTTTTAAGGATTCACTAGCATCAAGTTATTCAATATATTGATCATTCCATCTAGGCTAATGGCTCCATTAAAGCAAAATGGTATCCGTATTCTCTATTCAAATGGAGTTTTTAGTGTGACCAAGAGACCAGCTTCTTTCATGCCTTCACATGCCTACTGGCTCTTATAGTTATGCAGGCTAACGCCATGTAAGAATGTGTAGTGTACAGTGCATTAGTTCAGTACTTAACAACAACAATAACAACAATTTATTACTATATATATATATATATATATATATATATATATATATATATATATATAACTGATGATAATAATAATAATAATAATAATAATAAATAGCGGTACAGTGACATACTAATTAGCACATCCACCTCACAGCAAGTGTGTGTGGAGTATGCATGTTCTTCCCATGCCTGTGTGGGTTTCCTCTGGGTGCTCCGGCTTCCTCCCACAGTCCAAAGACATGCACATTAGGTTAACTGGCTATTTCAAATTGCCCATAGGTGAGAGTGTGAGTGTAAATGGTTGTGTTTGTTGCCCTGTGGTGGTCTGGCAAACTGTTCAGGATGTACTCTGCCTGACTCCAGCCTTCAAGTGACAAGCGAGTGGGAGAGTGATAATAATAATGAAGTAGACAAAGCCATGTGTGCAAGTGTGTGTGTGTGTGTGGCGGAGAGAGAGAGACCTGGATGACGTGACGCAGAGCAGCAATGTGAACTTGGTCAAATTTTCTTTTACAAACTACAACTGCAGCTAATAATAATAATTATATTCATGGGACGGCACAGTGGCGCAGTGGTTAGCACGTCTGCCTCACAGCAAGAAGGCCGGGGTTCACTTCCCGGCTCGGGCGTTTCTGTGTGGAGTTCGCATGTTCTCCCTGTGCTTGCGTGGGTTTCCTCCGGGCAATCCGGTTTCCTCCCACAGCCCAAAAACATGCACAGTAGGCTAACTGGCTGTCCCCTAGGTGTGAGTGGTGGTGTAAATGGTTGTGTGAGTGTTGGCCCTGCAATAGCCTGGCGAGCTGTCCAGGGTGTACCACGCCCTCGCCCAGAGTCGGCTGGGATGGGCGCCAGCCTCCCCGCGCCCCTGATTAGGATTAAGCGGTTCAGAAAATGAATGAAATGCGATTGAATGATTATTTTTTCCTGAAAAAAGAATGTATTTTTATACTCTTGGCTTATAATTATGCCCAGTATGTATTTCTGGGGATCTTTAGTAGCCAGTATTGCCCTGCAGTAGTTTAGAGCAGTGTCTGCTGACCCTGCTGCTATACCTGTACTGTAATGTAACCGGATGAAGAATGAGAGAAGCTGATGAGACGCTGCAGGTGCACTGCAGAGGAAGCATCACAACCCGGAGAGCTGAAAGGAAACTCAACGCCTCTGCTTACTCTGCATAGCCAGTGGACCACGGCAGCCGGTTTCCTTCCTTGACGTGCACGATGGGTCTGGCGATGTGATCAGTGTAACACTGCAGCTCGTCCGCACACAGCCCGAGGAAGTCGGGTCGGGAGTACTGGAAGCGCAGCGGCCGGCTCGGACCGCCGTCCTTCTCCTTCTCCTCGCTCGCACCACCCGAAGCCATGATGCCGCCGATCATGTGGGACACTGCGGCTCTCATCCGTGTCAGCATGACGACAAATGATATATATGTTAATATATGTATATATATACACACCGGGATGTATTCAGAGCCGTTGTTTAACACCAAGAACCATAACACTGGCAGCCTGTCAACTTCATTCAGCTCCTGCTGCAGAGAATCAACGCGGAACTCAACTCCTACTGAATGACGTCATGCGCCCAACCTGCCCGCAGTCCTTAACGTGCTCTGAGCTTCCTGACTTATCAGCACTTCTTGTCATTTCTTCCTCTTTCTTTATGGGTATAGGGTATATAGTCGAGATGTAAAGGAAAAACTAAATTCCCACCACCCCTACTGATAACTGATTGTTGAAAAATAACAAAAAATAAATTCACCAAGAAATAATAAAAAAAAAAAAAAACAATTCAAATAAATATAGATTTCTAATTTATTTGTCACATAAAAAAACCATACACAGTGCAATATGTAGTGAAATGGTTGTTTAGACTGTCCTGTATGTGAAGAAGAATAAAAATAAAAAAAAACTATCAGTATCAAGAAGAGGGGAAAAAAAAGAGATCAATAACAATAACAGTAACTCTCTGAAGGACTACCAATAGTTAAAAGTCGAGTATAAATACAAAAATATACAATTTAAATGTAGTGACGATAAATAAATAATGTGTTGGTGCGGTATGCACACAGAGATGTCCAGTGAGTGTGAGTGTTGTGTGCGCAGAGTAGTGCAAGGTGTACAGAGAGTGCAATTTGTGTGTGATTAATAATAATAATAATAATAATAAATTACGGCAGCAAGGTGGCGTAGAGGTTAGCACATCTGACTCACAGAAAGAAGGCCTGGGTTCGATTCCCAGCTTGGGTGTTCCAGCGTGGAGTTTGCATGTTCTCCTCCGGGTGCTCCGGTTTCCTCCCACAGTCCAAAAACATGCACAGTAGGCTAATTGGCTGTCCCCTAGGTGTGAGTGTGAGTGTAAATGGTTGTGTGAGTGTTGGCCCTGTGATGGCCTGGCGAGCTGTCCAGGGTGTACCACGCCCACGCCCAGAGTCGGCTGAGAAGGGCACCAGCCTCCCCGCGACCCTAATTAGAAAATAATAAAATGAATGAAGGAATGAGTAATAAATTACAAGCTGTTTAACCTACCAATGCTTACAGGAGAAGACAGTGCTTCATCATCGCTCACTCGTTTTCCGAGCTGCTTAATCCAACTATGGACGTTGCAGGGAGGCTGGTGCCAACACTTGGCGAAGGTGGTGTACACCATGAACAGCTAGCCAGACCATTGCAGGGCAACACATACATACATACAACCATTCACACTCACACCTAGGGTCAATTTGAAACAGCCAGTTAGTCTAATGTACTTGTCTTTTAATTGTGGAAAGCAACCAAAGCACCTGGGGAAACATACACAAGCATTAGGAGAACACACAGAAACGCCCGAGATCGGGAATCAATCCCAGTATGTTCTTGCTCTGAGGCAGACATGCTAAGTACTACGACACCGTGCCACCCAGGACAGTGCTTGCTGTAAGTTAAGCTCAATCAAAACTTTAAGATTTTGTACTCAGGCTGATTTTATTATAGACAGCTATTTTAATGATTTAATAAGTGGTTATTTAAAAGCTGTCAGTAGTCAACTGTACATGCAGGATTGCAGGTTTAAAAACAAGCTCAACTGAGCTACACGCAGGACGTATATCTGTAATGCAGATCCGACTACATGGTTGGTAATGCAAATAATTCTGTTTGCATTTTGAAAAATGTAAAGAAAAAGAAAATCCGGCTCTACAGAATTCCTAATCAGGTCAGCTAGTAAACCTGCAAAGTTTCGTGTGAATCCGTTCAGTTATAATGGAGGAGGAAGACTTCATGATTTTGAAATTTCATGATTGTGATGTCATAATTCTATATTCAGGTTGAAACATGAAAAACATTGAACATTGCGCTGAAGAATTGTTGGCATCATGACATAGTGTAATGTTTCCAAATGTTTTGCAAATCTCTCCACGCGTCATGGAGCAGTTGGACTTTGGCTCCTTGGAATTCTAGCTATTGTCCACAAGAACAAGTTTGCCAAGTTTCCTGTGATCCTGGTCACTATTAATGGAGGAATAAGATGTTTAGAGCCAAATGTCCACAACAACAACAACAACAACAAGAAAGAGACACACGGGTATGACACCGGATACCTCTAGAGTAATAATTTGTTTTAGTATTTCAGTTGTTTTAAAAAATTTTATCCAGGTGCATATATCTTTTCCCACTGCACAGACTAATGCTAATGTAAGCCTTTTGACACCTCCAAAACAAATCTGCCAATATCTAGCGTGAATGCATCAGAATCCTCTACTTGTACATGTTTACCTGGGTTTTGATGACATCATCATTGTGAGACTCAGTTTTCAAATATCTGCATTAGAAATTAATGAGGATATTTGAATAGGTTTAACTTTAAACAAGTGCCTTCTTCTCTTTTACGTATTCACTTTCTTAATGTGAACTGTTACTCTGAAGCACATCGGACTTATCTGATGTCTCTTTGAGCACTGCAGGTTTTGATTTATGTATTTTCCTTCATTCCTCAAAACAAATTGTCTTCAGCTCGGCCAAATTAGATGGAGAATGTTGGCGAACAGCAAGTTTCAGGTCATACCACAGATTTTCAATCGACCATTCCAATCCCAACTCCCCCACAAGTTTTTTTTTCAACTTGTGCTTTGGTTCATTATCCTCTTGGAACATTTTCTTTGACCTAGATGCAGATGTCTGGCTGGCTGGAACAGGTTATATTTGGCACCGTCAATGTTTACTGTGCAGACGATAAGTTTTCCATTTCCTTTTGATGAAAAGCAACCCTATAATGATACCACTAGGCTATCACACGAACGGTGTCACCTGTACACTGAATTTTTTTTCTATCCTTTTTTTGACCTAATGACCCAATAACATTCTCGTCAGACCGCAAAATATTTTGTCCAATCTCTCTAACACAGCTTTCTATGTGGTGTACTCTATCACAGAGGGAGGATCTGTGAAAAGGTGTTGAAATAGCTTTGGTTTTGTAACTTCATTCAATCCCTAATTTATTGCCATAATCTTCTCTTTTCATGACAATACCTCTGGAGAAGCCTTATTTCAAGATACAGGGAGTCTTCTATCTCCAGCGTCAAACATTCATATTCACCATCTACCTTGTAGCACTTCATGCCATTGTAACAACTTTGAGGAGACAAAACTAAAAGTGTTTACTAGGTTCAACGCCAACGTATTCAATGTTGCCAGATAGAGTTGCAGTATGTGGATGATAATGGTACAGTGAACCATTGCAGTGACATCTTGCCACAAATCATACCATCTTTTTGAACTAACTGTCAATGTACCAACCAAAGGGCCTCCACCAGCATGCCCCAAGCCAACCTCCACATCTTCCTGATCCGATCGTCATGTGAGGATTCCCCATCCTGTAGGTCCCATCTTTCCCGAAAGCATCCCTTCTTATTTCAGTACTCTGGATGATCAGATCACCAAAAGAATTTGACTCACTCATGCAGTATTTGGGAAACTCATCCAAAGACTCTTCAAGAACCACAACCTCTTGAATGGATTTAGGATTGAAGTTTACAGGGATGTGGTCGTCAGCATCCTCCTGTATGCATGTGAGACCTGGGTCACCTACCGGCTGCTAAGAGGCTGACAATATCATTAAAGGATCAGCAAGTGCTGGTTGTGTTTTGTAACAATTCTCCAGTAATCTTTTTCTGCCTCTGATGCCTTTTCTTACAAAGAAACACATCTAAGCCTGGCTAAAGTTTGCAAAAACCTACACCAATCCCCCAAAAGCATATGAGGAAATGTATAATGGTTTAATGAGTTTTAAAAATTTTCGCCATAATTCCTAAAAAGTATCTTTGGTGCATAAACAATACTAAGAGGGCATTTCTCTGTGGGTACTCCAGTTTCCTCCCATAGTCTAAATACATGAACATTAGGCTCATTGGTTGTTCCAAAGTGCCCCTAGGTGTGAGTGCGAATGGTTGTGTGTATGTATGCTTGTAATGGACTAGTAAGCTGTTCAAGATGTACCATGCCTTCACCCAGAATCGGCTGAGATAGGCTTCCGCCTGTCACAGGAATATTCAGCAATAATAACTCTGATCAGTGTATTCAACAGACAGGGCAACTGTTAGAAGCTTTCAATATATCATCATGCTCATCTTCTTTTCTACTCGCATCCCACAGGCTAACTAAATAATAGTAGCCCCTGTCAAATCCCCAAAGCAAGCAGCTATATGAACAGTGTGTGTGAGTGTGTGTGCATGGCACCCTACAATGGATTGGCATCCCATTCAGAGTATAAACTTGCCTCATGCCCAGTGATGTCTGGATCTACTGTGATTCTGACCAGGACAGACAGGCTGTTTCCAAATGAATTTATGTTATGATAAAATCTGCACTTATTTGCTGTTGATGTACAGCAGTTTTGTGATTAATTAATATTAGTCATTATTATTAAAGGTTTAGTTGCACGGTGGGGTAGTGGTTAGCACTACCATATCACAGCAAGAAGGTCCTGGGTTCTCACCATGCTTGCAAGGGTTTCCTCCAGGTACCCAGTCTAAAGACATGCACATTCTGGTTAGCTGGATTTTTTAGATTGCCCCTAGGTGTGGCTGTGAGTGTGAGTGGTTTTATGTGTGTTGACTCTGTGATGGTTTGTTGAGCTGTTCAGGGTGTGCCCTACCTTTGCCTGTAGTCAGCAGGAATGGGCTCCTGCCTCCCTGCAATCCTAATAAAGGATAAAGCGGTTCTGCTTTAATTTAATGGAATGGATAATATAATATATTATTATATAACAACTTTAAGTTGAAAAATTATTTCCAAGCCCTTAATCCTCTGTATTTCAAGGAACAATGGGGCTTTCCAAACTTTGAAGGGCCCAGAACATGCATGCATAATTCAGATTGCGACACAGTACGCAAGCCATTGAAGTACTGCTGTCTATTTAGCATCCTCCCCAGATTCTCTAAGAAAAGGATGGCGAGCTTGTTTGTGGAAAGATCAAAGGAAGAACATCAACTGATAAAAGGTTTCAAGGGACAAAACTGGTTGAGAGAAGCAGGCTGTTTACATGGCCTAAATGCAAGAGCTGTTAGCAGTAATTTAGTTAAGTGCAGAGCTTCAATACAACCTTAAAGACAAACCCTAATGTATTTTCCATGGCTGCATCTCATTATCGAAGCTTGAGGCTCAATTTTTGGCACACAGACACAGAAGACACTAAAATATATCTATCCTTGTTTGAACCTCAAACTAAGCATATGGGAAAGTGGGTGTGAGTCCTTGCACATGGTGATTTTGTTGGTTAGTTCACTGTTGTGTGTTATTGGTATTCTTGCCCTTAGCAGTGAATGTGAGTGTTTTTCTGTGTTGCCCTGCGATGGACAGGCAAGCTACTCAGAGTGTACTACAACTTCAACTGGAGTCAGCTGGGATGCGCTCCATCCTCCCCATGACCCTAATAAAGGATAAAGCAGTTCAGAAAACAAAAAATTAAGAATGGGCATGATGTAATGGGGTATTTAATAAGCCAAACAAGTGGGTTTAAATTCATGAGGTGAATTTCTACTTGTTCTAACCTATAAAATAAGCATACAGCTCCACTTAATTGTAGAGCCATTGTTATATGTGTGAAAACCAGACCAAAAAAAACACATAATTATGTTTTTTTTCCACTTAGTTCTGAATACAGCTTGTCCGGAATACATACTGAATATATATTTTATATATATATATATATATATATTAATTATACGGGCGGCACAGTGGCATGGTGGTTACGCCCACCTCACAGCAAGAAGGCCTAGGTTCAAATTCTCAGCTCGGGCATTTCTGTGTGGGGTTTGCACGTTCTTCTTGTGCTTGCGTGGGTTTCCTCCAGGTACTCCGGTTTCCTCCCACAGTACAAAAACGTTTTGGTTGTTTCAAATCACCCCTAGGAGGAAGTGTGAGTGTGAATGGCTGTGTGAGTGTTGGCCCTGCGATAACCTGGCAAGCTGTCCAGAGTGTACCCTGACCTCGCCAGGGTCGGCTGAGATGGCCACCAGTCTACATATTACAACTCTTTTTGAAAAAAAAAAAGTACTTTTTGAAAAATAACATTACTGCACCACTTAATTGAATTTCTCCAACTAAAAGATCAACTAAAATGAGAGTATTCAAGGCGTCAGTGGAATCCATTTTGCTCTATGGCTCCGACCCCTGGGCACTAAGAAAGTCATTCTTAAAAAGAATGTATGGGGCATACACACCAGAATGTTGCAGAAGGTGCAAAACTTCTCCTGGAGAGCACATCCTTCTAACAAGTCTCTGTATGGCAGGCACCACGCATATCATCGATCATTAGACAGCACAGACTAGCCCTGTGATGAGACACGATGAAACAGTCATGTACTGTTATTGAAAATTGAAGCTATCATAGAGACTGGTGGGCCAAACACAACATTTAGGAAGGTGCTAGAGGAAGACCCTGGATTGGGTGGAAGAGAACTTTTGACAGCAATGCTGGACAAATGGAGCTGGAGGAATGTGAATGTCACTGATTGAATCGGATGCGGTTAAGCTAAGCTATGCACCATTTATGGCTGTGTTATTGGCTTAATAAGGAAAATGGCAAAATATGGTATTCGTTTAAATTCTTAGCATCATCCATAATCCACAGTCTCACTAACATCGCTTCTCTTAACTAATTTTTCTTTGTAAAATTGGTGGTGAAATAATTGCAGATCAGTGATTCCTGTTCTAAATCTTTCTTCCATTTTAAGTAGTCAGGGTAGGTCTTTTACGGCCCTAATGAAAATATAAATCTTTATAGTTATATGTAATTCCTGATTAAATTACTGACAAAAGTTTGATAAGAGCCTAATATATGGCTTATATTCAATCTGTTCTTTTAAAATTAATGTCATATTGTTATACCAAGGTTTTGAATTCTGAAGATCTTGGATAATGAGCAATAAGCCCATTTTTGCATCACATGATACGATGTGATTGTTTGACTAAGTTTACATTTTGCACCAGACAAGTATGTTTTATATGAACATATGCAGTGTAATAACACTCTTCATCTCTGAGCACATAATATCATTTGTCCACTCTTAAGCCTTGTGCCTGTTTTCATCATCACCAGCCCTGGTCTTAATGACAGAGATAGTTTTGGAAAACAAAGTCCCTTGTGCTGAGGGATATATTTAGAGATTCACACTAATTCCAGATATATCCTTTGATCCTCAGTGCTAAGCTTCCAGCTCTTGAGAGTGAAGTAAAAACCTAGTAAGTCCAACATTTGGAGACATTTAACTTATGCACTTAATGGAGTTAGTCGATTCATCTAAAGCCGGTAATGTATGTGAATTTAAAAGTACTACAAATATTTTGTAATGGTAAAATCTAATAAATTAACAGATTTTCAGCAGTCTCTTGAAGGTTTTTCATCATTTTCTCCAAAACATTGCTTATGGCTTACTAGGATTTCATGGAACACTGCTGGATTTACTGTATATGGTTATTTATGTTACTTTTATTGTAGATCTGTAGCCCTATTTCCCTATTTCAAAATATATGTATTTTATTGTCATTACCCACTAACATTTTTGCCAAATTGTACCTATTATGGTTTACTATAAGTGTATGAAGAGTTGGTTTGCAAAAACAGATAAGTCCAATTGTTTTAATAATGAGGAAAATAACTTTTCAGTAGGTTTATTTTAAAGGTCCTGAAAAAAGTTTTTGAAAGCTATTGGAAAAAGTTATTGTAAAAAGGTACTGGGATTTTTATTTATTTATTTATTTATTTAATTTTATTTTTATTATTATAATTTTTTTGTAAAGCTACTTAAAATAGTTATCAGCTTTTGCAAACCAAATCTTTGTATGTTGTGATTTGTTTTTTTTTTTGTTTTTTTTGCTAATATATTCTAGAGTTCTCTGTGGTGGCGTAGTGGTTAGCACATCTGCTTCACTGCAAGTCCGAGGCTTGGTGAGAGCATTTCTTTGTGGAGTTGGCATGTTCCTATGGTCCCTGTGCTTGTGTGGGTTTCCTTCAGGTACTCTTATTTTCTCCCACAGTCCAAGGACATGCACAATATGAGAGTGAATGGTCGTGTGTGTGTTGGCCCTGCAATTGACTGTTGAGCTGTGCTAGATTTATTACATTTATTTTTCATTTTAACAGGGATCATGGCAGTGGAATAACTTAATGCAGGGCAGATACCATTTATAAGCATTTCTTTAAAAAAAAATCTTAAAATTCTCTTTGTATCGTAAATGCAGTAAATAAATCAAATTGAAAAAATAATAATAATGGACAATCACCCCTGTCTTTTTAAAGTAAAAAGGGAAAAAAGCAGTACAAGGTTTAATTCATCTGTGCAGTCTTATCTGCTGATAAACAAAAAAAAAATCAAATGTAATTAAAAAGATTGTATAAGGGAGGATTATTTGTGATTTTCTTTAAATCAGCACCACTTCTGCAGTTGTACAAATATGACAGAGAATTATATGAGGAAAGGCTTCGAGCTAACAGCAGCCAACAGCCACAGTCAGGTCAAGTGATTTCTCAGTGACACACCCCTAACAATTCATGAGCTCCAAGTGGACAAAAAAATTCCCTGTGCATGTGGCCAGAGTCCTACGCACAGCTAGGCAGACAGACTTCGGAAGTATGTCTACAGCTAGTGAACATGTTAACAGCTGTGAGTACTAAGCATACACATGTTTGTTGTTAATGGTATATAAGGACTGTTAAATGGTTTCTTATTCATTCATTCTTCATTCATTTGCTGAACCACTTGATCTTAGTAGGGTATCACCTGACTCTGAGCAAAGGTGGGGTACACTGTGTACAGCTCACCAGATTATTGCAAGGCCAACACGTACACACCCCAAGGTCAATTTGGAACAGCCAGTTTGCCTAATGTGCATGTCTTTGAACTGTAGGAGGAAACTGGAATACCCAGAGGAAACCCACACAAGCACAGTGAGAACATGCAAATTCCACACAGAAACAGCTGAGCCACTGATGTGCTAACCACTACGGCAGGGTATGTGAATGATTATAAGTGTATGAGACATGACATGACAATGATGCACTACATTCCCCAACCTCCTCCTCTTTCTCTCGTTGACTTCTTTTCCAGTAGTAAGCAGATTCATGTGTTTTTGAGGTCTAACAGTGGGGGAGGGCTAAAAAGAAAAGGTGGATTTTTTTTTTCGGTTGTATACTTTCAAATTCTAGCATACTCTTTCTGATCTCAACAAAATCGTTTGCCCTGACTTTAATCCATAAAGCTATTAAACTGTTGCCATTTCTCATTGTGTCCAAAAGGGGGCAGTGTGTGCTGGGAGTTTGGTAAGAAAGATCTGAATATGTGCGATCAGAAGAATTTCTTCATATACACCAAACATTTACTACCATATGTGTGCACAGTGGGGAATCAAATAGCCAGCCAACAGGCGCTGTTTACACAGCATGTGGGATGACTTCTCAAGGCTTTTGCATTATGGCCAGTAATATATCTACACCTTCAGTACACAGGACATGTTTATAAATATTATTGCCATGCCATGTCAGTGTTTAGGCTGATGTGACTTTGAAAGGGTTTGGCTTATCAGGAATCACAGCGTTCAACTGATTTCAGATAAACTAAGTCTTTATTTAGTGCAGCATACTGGCATAGTGGTTAGCACGTCTGCCTCACATCAAGAAGGTCCTAGGTCCGATTCCCAGGCTTGGGCGTTTCTGTTTGAAGTTTGCATGTTCTCACTGTGCATTTCCTCTGGGTACTCTGGTTTCTTCCCACAGTTCAAAGACATGCACATTGGGCTAACTGGATGTTCCAAATTGCCCCTAGGTGTGGGTGTGAATGGTTGTGCATGTGTTGGCCCTGTGATAGTCTGGCAACCTGTTGAGCGTGTACCCCAGTTTTGGTTTAGATAGGCACCAGCCTTCCGCAACAGTAAGAGGATTAAGTTGTTCAACAAATTAGTGAGTGAGCCTTTACTTACCCCAGTTCAACACACATGGTTTTAGAGCCTTTGGTAGAAATGGTAACATTCAAGTCACACTGCCATTAGATTTTTTTTTCTTGTATGAAATGTCAGATTGTGTTTTATGCTGCTGCTGCTTTTCATATGCTCTGTCATGTCTCTAGTCCGAGAATCAGGTAGTCATTACACGAATGCACATTTTTACAGTAAGACCCTGTAGTACCATGACAACCCACTTTAGTGACTGCCCTTTGTTCATGTTTCGTGTCTGAATGAGTGGATATCTTACACCTGCCATTCCAAATGGACCTTGATGGCCTTTTCAAGTGGAAACTTAAAGGATGTTGATTTTGGGTGGTCGCACAGCCAATCTTTGATAAACTATCATGAGAGTATATGAGCAAAGATGCACACACACACACGGTGGTTTTCATAATTTCAGGTAACGATTCATAGACTTACATTAGTTTTCTGGAGACTAACTCCAAACCCAACCATAACCACTATGTGGCTAACCCCAACCCTTAACCTAACCCTAACCTAAACCAAACTTATCCTGAGTATAATACCCTAATGTAATTATTTGCAATAAGGGGTCTTGCTTTTTTGCCCCCATGAGTAAAAGTCCTCATAATGCCACTGTATAAATGGATTGAGGTCCCACAACATGATGAATACCTGGATATATGAATAACACCGACAAACCAAAACCCCCAACACATGCACATACATGTAGCATCAAGTAGCATGGATTTATATTTGTTTTACTTCAGTTTAATATGAATTTAATGGGAGATTAATCCACTGTGATGGCATGGTGGGTTCATGGTCAGCACGGCTGCCACACAGCTAGAAGGTCCTGGGTTCAAGGATTGGTGAGGGTGTTTCTATGTGGAGTTTGCCCTGTGTTCTGTAAATTAATTGTTCCTTGTTCTGTAAATGAATTAAAGAATTATTAAAAGAGGGGAAGAATTTTAAATAGTGAAAAAAAGTATCTGTGCAACATCTGTGCATAGTGATCCCCATTTTAAAGTTCACCCCTCTCCAGAAGTATCAATTCATGTTAAAAATCAGCTTTAAATTTTATTTAGTCACTTTTAAGTTTTAATTATTAACTTATAAGTAGAGACAGGTCTTAAAGGGTACTTGATTTTTAACACCATTAGACACGTATATCAAAATTAGTCGACATGCATCATTTGGGATTAAAATATAAGAAAACTGGGAGCCCATAAAAGGTCATTGTATGAAGGAGGAATGGCAATTGATCTCTTTCCTGTCACTAGTCAATCATGGGCATTTGTGAGCTTGTGCATACAAGGGGGTGGATAGCTTTCCTCTGAGTGTGTTATGCTACCTCTGGAAGAACTCAAATGGCTTGTATAGAGCTCTGACCACAACCCCAGTGAACACTTTTGGGATTAACTGGAATTCTGATTGCACCCCGGACCCCCTCATTAAGAGTCTGACCTCACTATTCAACACTGAATGAACAGAAATCCCCACAGCCAAGCTCCAAAATCAGCTGGAAAGCTTTCCCAGGAGAATAATAACAGCAAAAACTGAAATGACTGGATCTTCTTTAAACAGGTAAAACTCTATATTAAATGTAATTAATTATTCCTTTAGCACTGGTTATGTACATAAATCCTTTAAATTAAAAACCTGACCTCAACCCATATAAGCTGTCCAACTATAGACCGATATCAAACCTCCCTTTTATCTCTAAGATCTTAGAAAAAGCTGTAGTGCAGCAGTTATGTTCATGTCTTTGTAGGAATAACATTCATGAAATGTATCAGTCAGGATTTAAGCCTCATCATAGCACAAAGACAGCACTCACTAAGGTGGTAAATGATTTACTGCTGGCGTCTGACCATGGTGTTGTCTCCCTGCTTGTGTTACTTGACCTTAGTGCAGCCTTTGACACTATTGATCATGCCGTTCTCCTTGACAGATTAGAAAATGTTTTTGGAGTTCAGGTAACAGCCCTCTCCTGGTTTAAATCTTAATTAACTGACCATTATCACTTTGTAGATGTAAATGGTGATTTCTCTATACGTTCTAATGTTAAGTTTGGTGTTCCACAAGGTTCTGCCTTAGGCCAGCTGCTTTTTATTTCTATATATGTGCTCTTTGGGTAATATTATTCGTGAACATGATATTAGCTTTTCTTGTTATGCTGATGATTCACAGTTATATATTTCAGCAAAGCCAGATGAGAGACACCAACTTAATAAAGTTGAGAATTGTGTAAAGGACATTAGACACTGAACTAAACTCTGATAAGACAGAAGTACTTGTACTCAATTCAAATGCAGCTAGAAATAAGGTTTCTGATTATGTAGTAAGCTTGGATGGTGTTTCAGTTTTGTCGTGTGTAGCAGTTAAGGACCTTGTAGTGATTATTGACCCTAGTCTTTCATTTGAAGCTCATGTAGATAATATTACTCGAATAGCCTTCTTTCATCGCAGAAATATTGCTTAAATAAGAAATATGATGACACTGCATGATGCGAAAAACTTGTTCATGCTTTTATTACCTCGAGATTAGATCATTTCAAACAGTTAGTTAAATGAAAGATTACAAAACTATGAGTTGTGTTGTAATAATATACATGATATGCATACAGTAGAGTGAAAAGAAAATCAGTGTGCAGCTGCCTCTAGTCTTCTCTAGACCCTCGACTCATAGTCATGTAACCTCTGGCACTTGAAGATAAGGATATGGTTAATTTACGGGGGAGTAAGTATGAGAAAAAAGCAAGGAGGCTATTCTGGGGTATGTGAACTGAGCAGTAGTCATTTTCTGGGTATGTTTGTGCATACTTATGAAAAAACCCTCAGAGGGACTAAGTGTTAGAACCAGTTAGAACCCTTTTTTTTTCTTTAAAGTGAGTAATTATCAACCATCAGACAACAACACCACTTTAACCCTTATAATACAAAAATGAGGTCATATTTTCCTAATAGAGTTTTTATTTGTAATTATTCAAATGAAAAATCATTTCATTTTTGACATTCCATGTTTTCCTTAATTAAAACTTGTTTAAAGGTCAAGCCAATGTCATTTCCCCATTTCCTGGTATTACAAAAGTAAGTACTACCCCAAGTCTTCAAAAATGAGGTCAAAATGCATGGAATGCTAATGCACCATGGTGGTTTTTGATCAACTCTGTCAATAAGAACATTTTTATAATGAAAAAGAAAAACTTGAGGCACTAATTTTTTCACCTAAATTTCCTTAAAAAAACATTTACCATTCATTCATTCATTCATTCATTCATCTTTTGAACCGCTTATTCCTAATTAGGGTCGAGGGGAGGCTGTCAGCCGACTCTGGGCGAGGGCAGAGAACACCCTGGACAGCTCACCAGGCCATCGCATTTCCCTTTTTTTCTTAAATAATGACACTTTTTTAGAAGCACTGTCATTTACCTTGACGTTTATATAAAATAGTTCATCCTTTCTTACATGTAAAAATATTTTAATAGTTGACATTCCATGTACAGTATTAGTCAAAATAGTTGTCACTGTATACACCTGTGTTTGTAAGTTTGTGAAGCCTTAAGAATTTTATATATTTCTGCATAAATATGACATAAAACATCATCGGATTTTCACACAAGTCCTAAAAGTAGATAAAGAGAACCCAGTTAAATAAATGAGATAAAAATACTTTAATTGGTCATTTATTTATTTGGAAAAATTGTCCAATATTACATATCTGTGAGTGGCAAAAGTATGTGAACCGTTGATTTCAGTATCTGGTGACACGTTGATAGATTGGTGTTCTTTAAATCAAACAGGGTGCCCACTCACACCTGATTGTCATGCCATTGATCGAAAACACCAGACCTGTCCCAGTAAAATATTCTTGTCTCTTTTAGGACTTGTGTGAAAAGCTGATGATGTATTAGTTCATATTTTTTTGCAGAAATGCATAGAATTCTTCAGGGTTCACAAACTTTTAAGCACCACTGTAATTTAAATATGGCATTTTAAACTGGTGGCCTTTTTTAAATTGACTTCAGGTACTGTTATTTTTTTCCTTTGAGCTGCATAACAGTGCACACAATACATTATCCCTGCAATCAATCAAAGCAAATCAAACATTTCTGAACTTCAGAATCAGGCAGTGTAATGTTTTCATTTCTCACACTTTTCTCCATCAAATCACTTCACTTAAAATACTTTTATTCTTTGAGTGCTTTGACTCAGATGAACAAGTCACGAACAAGGTGTCTTTATCCATGTGTCTGTGTGAGGGATTTCATAGCTTCTGGCTCATTTCCGCTCCTGGCATGAAAATTAAAAGCTTTTCCTACGAGCAGTGAGTACTTTGCAGGACTTTATCCCTTAGGATATTTCCTATGTGCTTTTCTCCTCAAGAAAATACTGAATACTTCTCTGGAAGCAGCCAATGGTTAGTTAGTTGGCTAAGTTAGCTAACTGTCTGATTTTGCTGAGTGTGTGCCCACTGCATTCTCAACGAACTTCTGCTAGTATTGTCCATCTGCCTCAAGATGTGGCATGCTGTGTGTTCTGATCTTTTTTTTTTCACCAGAGCTGTCAATTTTTCTCCTCTTAGCCATAGAAGTTCAGTTTGAAACAGATTGGCCATTTCTCTCTGACCTTTCTTATCAACAAGCTGTTTTTGCTCTGAGAAAAATATGCAAATTGAATGCCTTTTTGCTTTTCCACACCAAGACTGTGTTGTGCAGTAAATAGCTGTAAGCCTTGGTATTTTGTTTGTGAACAGAAATAAGTACTTCTGCTTTCTGCATTTAGACTGTTAAAGGCTGTAATGTGGCGTATGTGCTAGTATTGCTTCATCCTAACAACTTATAATGTTATAAATATGAGGTAACATTCAGTGGTCTCACATATAGTACTGCTCTTCTCTCTTTAGAAGGACTTTTAAAATATTTTAATCTCACCGCTGCAAATATCTATACATTCAATCTGTGAACCACTTAATCCCAATTAGGGTCTCAGGGAGGCTGGTGCCCATCTCAGCCGACTCTGGGCGAGGGCCAAGCACACCCTGGACAGCTCACCAGGAAATCGCGGGGCAGAAACATGCTGACGGCAACCTAGTGGCCAACTCTTAACAACAAGTCAGCAATGGTTCTTTTACATGCCTCTCACCACAGATGGAGAGAGACACGGCTGGCCTTTGATAACCCAGTTAGCGGCATTTTGGGGGACAGCAGTGACAAGTTGATGATAGTAGGGCTTGAATTTTGGATCAGTAAGCCAGCACGCTACCACTGGGCCACCACCCACTGCAAATACTGAGTTTTAATTTTGTATTGTCTTTGTGTTTCTAAAATAAAGAAAATCTCAAAGATAAGCAATGCAGACACCATTTACAATGTTGTGACGCCTTGTATATAGCATTAATTTGCCGAACCACTAAATCCAATTAGGCCCTATCTCAGGTGACTTTGGGCAAAGGTGGGGTATGCCCTGAACAGCTCACCAGTCCATTGCAGGCCCAACACACCTAAAAGTGGAGTACCTGTCAGAAACCCACTCAAGCACTGGAAGAACATGCAAATTCCACACCAAACTTGCCAAACCCCGGGACTGTCTTGCCGTGAGGCAGACATGCTAGCCACTACACCCTGGTGCCGCCCCTTCTGCCATGGACTTCCAGCCATAGATATTGCTGGATGCATCAATCTGGATTTGAACTTGCAGTCTACAGGATGATAGTAGCATACCTTGTCAATACGCCATTCGGAAGCCTTACAGTAGATGCTGTAGATACTTTTTATAGTCACTGTAGGAAAGCCACCATTTTAATTATTCCTTGGCCACAAGTTTGTACAACAACCACGGCCACAGCTGTAGGAAAATTGAAAAACAAATCAGTACAAAAATATTGACATAATATTTTGATTTTGATAGTCATCACTGTAAAACTATTAGTGCTCTAACCATAAAAATATATAGCTATCTATGCTATTATTCTGTCTGGATTAAACACATTCAACACTAACCTTTATAGACAACAAACATGAAAATTACTCACCAAAGTCTTGCTTGATATCACTTACTAATCACCAATATTGTTAAGGGAACTATTCCCCATATCTGCCGAGCTTGAGAAGAGTAATTGTTTTAGTACACACTCCACTGGAACATAAACAGGCAAACTAAAGCAAGATTTTTATGGATTTTTACATTTTAATTTTTAAACTGAACATTGGTCATGTGTGTTAAATTACAACATGTTCTGATAGTCATTCAAAGTTTGAATAAATGTTTTTTTTTTTGTCTTTTATTGTGAAAAAAGACAAAGGCCTTATTGTGTTTATGGAATTATTTTGTGTTTTTTCCTGTAATTTCAAAATCAGTGACCATAAGTTTTTGTCCACTGTATATCTACACTAAACGCAACACTTACCTCTTCCTTACACTGACTACAAGCCTTCATTCAGTCTTAGTATAACTCAGAAGGAACTTACTATAGTCACTTAAGCACTGATTTCAATTGCTGAGGCTCTGAGCCATGTTTTTGCTTATCCAGCTCATTATTATAATTGATATTGTATGTGTTTCTGGTGGAAGGTTATCTTGCACTTGGGTGGTGGGGTAGCGAAGTGGTTGTCACGCTTTACTTACAGCAAGGAAGGCCTAGGTTCAAGAGTGCTTCTGTGTGGAGATGGCCTGTTCTCCAATGCTTGCATAGGTTTCCTCTGGGTCTTTCAGTTTCTTCTACAGTCCAAAGACAGGCACATTAAGCTAATTGGCTGTTCCAAATTGCCCCTAGGTGTGAGTGTGAATGTGAATAGTTGTGTGTGTGATAGTCTGGTGAGCGGATTTGGGTGTAACAAAGGATAGCAGTCCAAGAATCCATAGCAGGATTAAGCAGTTTTGCAAACTGAATGAATAAGTGAATGATTTATTTCCCACTTTTGATGTATTCGGCATGAAACTGTTCCTTAACCTACCTGCTGTAAATAACAATTACTGGAGTAAAGTTTCATTTGGGTGATTTCTAATGATGACCCTTCAGAAAAATCCAGCATGGTGTAAGCAGCTGCCTGCTGTCCAAATCACAGCCACATGCTGGTATGGAAAAAGTTTCTGAATTAATGCTAATGCAACATTGTCAACAAATTATTTTGAGGAAAATACACAACAATAATGTAATTATTAGAAAAAATAAAGAAATAAAAAATATTTGTTGACCAACCTCCTGTACAAATCCAATTTTAGCTCGGAAAACTGAAAGCTCTGGCTGAGCTGATCAATCAAGTGATTTTCAAGCTTCTTGATTACTTAAATATATTGATCAGCAAATGTTCGTCTTCAACAGTACATAAGAAGTAATTTAGAAACTGTTTCCATCTACCAGAACTCTGCTGTGTTTTAGACAGCTGGGAGCTGCTCAGACCAAGCTGGATATTTTCACAGGGCAAAACCCCTCCTTCTTACCACATCACACACTGCACACTGTTTCAGCACACACATTTGCAGCAAGGGGAGAGGAGACTGACAAAAAGCATACATGAAATTACAATGTGACCCCTTTTTCACAATACTGAAAAAAGACAGTCAAAGGAAACAGTGATTTATTGTGTTTTTGCAAATGGAAACATCAATTTGCATTGGATGTGGTCAGTAGATAACACCGAGGCAAAAGACCTTACATCAACAACACTTTAAGCAGCATTATTATTTTGTCTAAATGTTTGATATTTTCAAAATTATTTCACACAGATGAATTTATTACATATAGTCTACCCAAAAAACCAATAATAATAATAATAATAATAATAATAATAATAATATTTGCTGCTATTCAGGAATCCACCTGTACACCCGCTTTAACACTGTTTTAATGATAGTTACACTGTTACATCATCAAACTTCATACAGAGAAAGATAGTATGGATTGGTAGTATCGATTACTATAGATAAACTACAGAAGTATAGATTACTAACACAACTACAAATGTATTCTCTAAATAAAATGTTAGAATAGCATTAACTGGTAAACAGTGTCTCTGAATGGTGCTTATGTGATACTTGGTTGGGTAACTTAGAAATAACTTAAAAATGTTTAAATGGGTCACCCTGTAATCTCGTAAGTCAAAAACATACTAACAGAAAAACAGGTTCTCAGATGACAAGCAATACTGAGTATACATTGTCACAGTCAATAGCAACCCAACCTGCCCCCGTTTTCCATTGCCGCATATCTCTACAGTAATTGAACTTGTTTCTTTTATTTCTATGTTTACCCTGTCGTGAAAATGCCAGTATAGACTCACCGGAGCCAAAATAGATTTGGAACCAGCTTTATTAAGTGGTCACAGAATTATCTTGCGCTTGGTAACTATTGTGCTTTTGTTATACTTGAGATTTACTGCATAATCCACACAAAGATTTTCATCCAGTTTCCAAAATGATCTTTGTAAACATGTGACTCTAAAGGCATCACGTCTCCAGCTGAATAGATTTTGAAGAATGCTGAAGGTTTTTAAAACCATTCAAGGGGCTCCGACTGGGGATCTTGGAGAGTTCAGTGGCCTTCCGTAAGCTGCTGTCTGATTCCTCCTTCTTGTCATCAATGTGTTTTTTCCGACAGCAGGGGAAGCAATGTGTGAAATCCTGAATGAGGTGACCACTGAAGAACATGTAAATCCATGGGTTACAGCAGCTGTTCAAGCTCGCCAACAAGGCTGACAGAGTCACTGCCATGTTCTCTGATTCTGGGAGTGTAACATAAAGTACATAGTATTTGTTATTTTTAACAAAAGATATAAAGAGCAATTCACCATTACCAAAAAGGAAGATAATAATAAGAAACATGTGCTATAACATTCATTAAATGTCTCTCACAATTCCATAATTAAAAAGAACACAATATTAAACCAGGTGGCACGGTGGCATAGTGTTTAGCGCAGCGTGAAGGTCCTGGGTTCAAGTCCCAGGTTCAACGAGAGCATTTCTGTGAAATTTGCATGTTCTCCTCGTGCTTGCATGGGTTTCCTCCGGGTATGCCGGGCTCCTCCCACAGTCCAAAGACATGCACATTACACATGCACAGGGTAGTGGTGGCTCAGTGGTTAAGGCTTTGGGGTATTGATCCGAAGATCGGGGGTTCAGTTCCCAGTACCACCATGCTGCTACTGTAAGGCCCTTGAGCAATGACTTGCTACACCTTAAACCTCAAAAGCTATATATATATATATATATATATATATATATATATATATATATACTCAGTATCATTTACATGGTGTGTTTTAATTTATGCAGTGTAAAATCTGACGGTTCTAATTTAATTTGGTTTAGGTGTTTTATATGTATATGGTATGTGAGAAAAATAAAAGGACTACAGTTTCATCCCAACAATCCTATTTTGTGGTTGCCCACTCATCGGGGACCACGAAACAGGCTTGTTGGGATGAAACTGTAGTC
>JAOUQZ010000010.1:16451389-16461757 GCA_028564935.1 Neosilurus hyrtlii | reverse complement strand
AATAATTGGTGTACATATAGATATTCTCTTAAGAAGCCCAAACTTCACTTTTACTACTTAAATGTTCAGGTTTGAGGATTTGTTAACATTTTGGATTGACCAAGAGCACTGTATAGTTGTACAATAACAATTAATCCTCAAAAAATACATATATCTATGTGTAGATAATGTAATGGAAAAAGTACAGTATCAATATGATAAACAGTAGAATGCAAATGTATAACAGTGTATGTTATTGCTATATGGATGAGTTGTAAAGTTTAATGGCCACAGGTAGAAATGATTTCCTTTGTCATTTAGGTGGTATCAGTCGTTCAAGATGCTTTATTGTCATTTCAACCACATCTAACTGACTCAGTACATAGTTAAATGAAACAGCAGAGATCAAATTCAAGCTACGACCAAGCTTTTTGTCCTAGCCACATAGTGCAAAGTGTGCAACTTGGTGCATACAGTGCAAAGACAATACAGTACAAAAAGTACAAATAGAGAAAAAAAAACCTCTCTTTAGTCTCTCACTGAACATGCTCCTGTGACTGATCAGTATGTTGTGAAGCGAGTGGGAGGTATTGTCCTCATGACAACATTTGCCTCTTTAACACGTCAGAGGGTTCAGCTCCATCCCCACAACGTTACTGGCCTTGTGTATCAGTTTAAGTCTTGTACGGCAGGTGTTGAACGACCTTAGCAGCCTTAAAAAAATAGACGGCTCTGGCCCTTCTTGTAGAGTGCAGTTGTGTTTTTAACCCAGTCCAGTTTATTGTCAATATGAATTCCAGGGTATTTGTAATCCTCCACTCCTCACTCCATGTGACAAAGGAATCCACAGCAGATAGACACTCACTCTCACTGTTTTGCTAAGCTGCTACTAGGTTCACAGGGAGGCTGGTGCTGGTGAGACAGGTGAAGGCGTGGTACACCCTGAACAGCTTGCCAGACAATCGCAGGGCAACACACATACACAAACATTCACACTCACACCTAGTGAGTGTTTGGAACAGCCAGTTAGCCTAATTTGTATGTCTTTGGACTGTGGGAGGAAATAGAAGTACCCTGAGGAAACCCATGTAATCACAGTGAGAAAATGGGAAACGTCTAAGTCTGGGAATCGAGCTCAGGACCTTCTTGCTGTGAAAATGACGTGCTAACCACTACACCACTGTTACGACCCAGTCTAGGTTAAGCTGCAACATACGGCTTAATAAAAAAACCACAACCGCTGTTACGTTGTGTTTTTTTATTTATAAAAATTTTATTTTGTATTTAGTGGTCACTTCTTCAGAAGCCGGCCAGGCCAAAATATTAAACAAAACCCAGAGCAGAGACGATACACGCGCCGAACTGTGATTTGGCTTCTGTTAAAAAACACTGCCGGAAGTGCTCTCCACCAATCACTAACTGGGAGGCAGGGCCAAGTTCAAGGTTGTCCCTCTATGATATGTAAAACCAGATTCAGTGCCGTGCAGATGACCTGCAGATGAGAGAAAACAAAGTAGCAAACAAAAATACGAACAGGGATGTAACAACCACCATGCCACCCAATAGGTAGATACAGTAGATATATTTAAATAAAATTCCACAGAGATCCTTACAATAAATTTATTTTAGGAGAATTATACCTACATTCAAATATTAGGCTCATTATTTAAATGCATACTATATTTTGGCTATTGCAGCCAGTATTCTTTATTGATGACGCTTCAACTCTCAGAACACTTTCTCTTAAATTTATATTATATCAGATAACAGATCAGATCTGTAGACTTATAGGCCTACCTTTTAGGAATTTGGACTGCATTAGAGAGCAAGTCTAGCCTTTTTACGGCTCTCCTTTCTTGTAATAAACCTCATCTTATGTCAGGTGAAGTTAATTAGTAACAATCCAAAGCCAGGCTTTTTGTTTGTCTTTGCTCTTCTACAACAGTATACTGTAAAGATTTATCTCAATAATGTGTGTCAACCAGAAGACGAAGGGTTCCCTTTTGAGTCTGCTTCCTCTCAGGGTTTCCTGTGGTCTTAGGGAGTTTTTCCTTGCCACGCTTGAACTTGGCTTGCTTATTTAGAATTAAAATTTACATCCGGATTTCTGTTTTGTGACAGAGTCTATTGTCAAAAAAAGCTCAATACAAGTAAAAATAAATTGAATACTTGCTTTGGATTTAATTATTTAGGATTAAACACTTGTACTTCAAATTACCAGTTAAATAGTTCATATCAAAATAGATAAATATTACTTCTGGTAATGATCCGTATACAAAGCAATACCTTCTGATTCAACGGCTGAAACTCGGCCGTAATTAGATTAACACCACGTTAAACACACTATCATACACAGTCTCACACTCACACATACATAGAGATACACATACAAACACACACACACACACAAAAACCCGCTGAGTTTTGACTGATGGTATACTTGGTCTATGTCCTGATGAACCAGTATAAGAATACATTCACTGATCGTGACTTTAAAGCATTTCTCTAAGTCGCTCTGGATAAGAGCGTCTGCTAAGTGCTGTAAATGTAAATGATTCTTTGTCAGGACGTGACCTTGAGGCTACAGGCACAGGGCACAAGTCAGGTCCATGTGCTCCGCCAGTAGCGCACCCGAGATACACTGATTTCAGGTTCAACCACTTTTTTATTTCTTCAGTGGTGCACGTTCTCTGGGTGTTCACTGTATGCTAGGCTTTACTGTCTCACATGCTATAATATTTCATCTGGAATTGATATCCTGCAGCAGCATTTTAACTTCAGAAGAAGTGAAATTCTTCCTCTTCTTAGATTCGTGCACTTCCATCTTTATAAATATTTGTAAATATATGGTAATTAGGTTCACCAATGGTAATTAGAGCAAATGGCACCGCTTTACAAAAACAATGGGATTCACCAATCAAAGAACACAGCTGCATACAAATGTGAGGTTTATGAACACATCATGACTCTGACGTAGACATTTCTTAAGATATTTAAGAAAGAACTTAAGATATTGATGAATAAGGCCCAACGGCTGTAGCAATTTTATGCCCTATTTTTCGGCTCTTCACAGGTTGGAGTTGTGCAGTATGGAGAAAGAGTGGTCCATGAGTTCCACCTGGATGACTTCCAGACAGTTGATGAAGTGGTGAGTGCAGCACAGAATATTATCCAACGTGGAGGAGAGGAGACTCGCACAGCACTAGGGATCAACATTGCACGGTAAACTACATCAGACCACTTCTTATTGAAAATATTACACTCGTCTGCAGTTACTCTGCAATGCGCTGTTTTCTGTTTATTATTTCACTATTCACTATTCTGGTTTGAAAATTTTTTACAAATACAGGAAACACATACAAATGTAGGTTTGAAATTCCAGGATTTTCACATTGACATTGAATATCAATTGTAGTTCCCAGGCATTTAAGCGTGGAGGACGTCCAGAAGCCAGGAAAGTGATGATTGTGATAACTGATGGAGAGTCACATGATAGCCCAGACCTTAAAAAAGCTGTTGAGGAAAGTGAAAATGACAACATCACACTGTATGGAATCGCTGTGAGTCTGCTTTACCTTTATCATTCATTTACTATGCAGTTCATACTACTATCCCACCATATGCATCAAGGGTCCTTTATTGCATAATTGTTAATAATTTAGTCATTTGTTAGATATTAGTATGTTTATTGTTTGTTGGTTGTTTATAAACAAAGTTTGTGTAATAAATGTAGATTTTGATCTAATTAGGGTTTATTCTTTTCAAATTCAAAGGACCGAATATTATCAGATCATTTGACGACCACTTTCTGCAGAGGGGGTAATATATTGGAATTTATTCCCCCTATTTGGCACTGTATTATTGCACCTTTCATAATTAAAAGCTGAAAAATATAGATAAAGGAGAAATGCTCCGGGTGACACCTTAGCGTAGTGGTTAGCATGTCCGATGGACAGCAAGAAAGTCTGGGATTCCAGTTCCTGGGCTTGTCGTTTCTGTGCAGAGTTTGCATGTTCATTGGCCGTTCCCAATTGCTCCTAGTTGTGAGTGAGTATGAATGGTTGTCTGCGTGTTGGCGCTGTGATGGTCTGGCGAGCAGTTCAGGGTGTAGCCCGCCTTCCTTTGCCCAGTGTTGGCTTCCGAGTGAGTGAAGGATTATGGGAGAAATTTTACCAATGTCTGTTCACTGTGTTGGCATACTATGACATGTGGTCCTGAGTCAAATGGATGATCTCAGTCAGACGGTCAGCCTGGTGGCATTGGACACACACACTCTGAAACATCCTCTGGAGCTTGTGGTTCCACCTGTTCCAGCATCATGCCATTCTTTGGATGCTTTGCCTCTGAAATGCCAGCAGAGCACTTCTGGGCAAAATAACCTGTTGCTTGGTTTGTGCTTCAGGCCCACTTTACGTTTTTTTATTTATTTTTTTTCAAGTTGCTCCTAGGTTTAGGCACCTGTGCAACATTAAGCTTCTCAGAGACCACTTTTCAGCAATTTTGAATTTTTCAGCTTGGCTATAGCTCTGTTCACAGAGCTGTGCACATGGACACACATAGGCAGCTCACTCTTCTGGGAGAGTTAAAAAATAGAGAAATCACATAAATATATGTGAGACAGCAAGGCTTATTTATGCTAAACCACACCCCTACTACCTTACAGTAGAAAATGTGCATGTATATGTCATACATAAGCTCATACACTTCATCACACTCTGACTCAGAGTCCTAGACCTCAAATAAGTCTATAGTGACAGGCAGCCAATCAGAAAACAATGAATAAAAGTGAGAAAGTGTGAGTCAGTAGCATCAATAAGAAATGCATATCCAAGTATAATGGAGTTATTTTTTCCTTGCTGAATAAGGTATTCCCCTGATTGGAAGATGGGAATATAGTAAACAGTGGTTTCTCAATGGAAAGTGAACCGCTGAATCACTGAGCGACCAAGTCGGGCCTGAATCATTCAGCGAATCGCTAACTCGTCAAATTGTTCAGCGAACAGCTAACTCGCTGAATCCTTTGCGAATCGCTAACTCGCTGAATTACTCAGTTAACCAGTGCTTTTAAAATACCATGATGCAAGTAAAATTAAACAAATATTTAAACTTTAGATTTTTTTTCTGAAAAAGAGAATAAATAATAAAGAATGCAATTATTCTGTAGGTACAATACTTACAATTTAAATGTTATTCCTTATACTTTAAAGATACTATTTCACTTGCTGAAGCAAGTTGAGACATAACATTCAACATCCATCTCATTGGAATGGAAGCTCTTAGTCCTTGGTAATATAACAGCCACCAAAGGCACATCATGCGAAGGTCTTGTCCGGTCTTGTGTTTATGAATATGGTATCAGCTAGGCTAGATGAAAATACCCATAGTTCACATGTAGCTGTTTAGCCTACTAACTTCCTTTCCCTGTTTTTATAAGTGATGCTGTATGGATCAGCAAGCTTCTCTCTGCCAGCAATCAATTTATCATGATATCTATGCAACACAAATGTATCCAAGATTGTCTGGCTTATTGTCAGGTTTTTCATGAGACTGCCATTGTATCCTGTTTTGTCCAACCGGTGACTGTGCATGCATGCAACACAAAACAAAACAACTATGAATTGGTCTATATGACTAGCTGCTGTTGAAAATTCAGGGGTTTTCTCTCTCTTTTACCTGTTACTCAGTAAATGCAACATGTCAATAGCAATTTATTCTAGAATTACAAGTACAGCAGACTATTTGGTATCATTAAAGTTAGGAATACTTGGACTGCCTCCCAAAGCACGTACTACTTAGTGCGGTGAATTATTGTTGAATGGGTGCTCATAGCTGTGTGATTCATCTGTACAAGGAGGAACGATGCAAGGAATCCACATTTTGAAATGTTCATCTGTGAGTAGCATGCAGTACCTTTTTCTACATGACAGGGCAAAATTTCCAAATTTTACGTCCAAAACTAAACCACACTTGGCAGTTTTTCTCTGGCATTTAAAAGACTAGTCAGACTTCATAGCTTCTTAATATTACATCTTGTCCTTAAAGTAAAATGAAAGGCAAGCCTTCCAAACTCTCCTGTTACACATCAACATATAAAAGGATGAGAACGAGAGAGGTGTAACCAACAGAAAGCTGTTTTTGATTAAAATGACATGAATGCTTATTCAATATATTTAAATCAGGGATGATGCTCACATTATGATTCAAGGTCATAAGGAAGATGAAGGGACCATTCTGGCATGCATAGACTTTATCCACATCTGTCAAAATATAGCTCTTCATATGTATATTTTAATCATCTGGTGGTGTTTACTTACAGTTTTGAAGTTGCAAGCTGCTAAAATCTGTTTAATGGTTTGCATCAGCCAGTTTGAAAAGGCTGCTGTTTCACTCTTTTTTTAAGTGTGCAAAATTGCGAGGATAAGACATGGATGGTCCAGTTCAAATAAGACAAGTTAATGGTAATAATAACAGTATACAGATATTAAACTAACAAATCAGATAATGAACTACAAAATAAAATAAAAATCATACATGCTTCCATTCAAGTCACACATGTAGAAATCAAACAATATTCTTTAGCTTTACAGAAACTAAAGAAGCAAATTTACTATTATATTTAATATTCTCTGTTGGATGTACATCAGGATTTATGCATTTCACTGATTTCACTGATCTGTGGTTAATTCTCGTTATTAAGGATAATAATGGTGATTACAAATTGATTAGATACTGTCTGCACAGTACAGTCACTCTGAGAGGATAGAGGTATTCTTGCAAAGCTTAATTTACAGTATAGTTAACTGGTCTTAACTGATATATCTTGGTCATAATGGTATTTCCTGAGGCTGTGGATGAGGATCAAGTTCCATGATGGTGTCCTCAGGTGCTTGGCTACTACAATCGACGTGGGATCAATCCTGAAGCATTCTTGAGAGAGATCAAGTTCATTGCCACCGACCCTGAGGAGCATTTCTTCAGTGTGACAGATGAATCGGCTCTGAAGGACATTGTGGACGCCTTGGGAGAGAAGATCTTCAGTCTGGAGGGTAACTTTTAGTTACATTACAGTTGCAAATGTAAATGTTTCTATCCTTTTGTCTCCTATGAAGGAATGTTTACAATTAATCATTTATGATATGCTTTTCTTCTGCATGTACCAGCAGTCATAACAGATCACACAGTATTACTTTAAAATAAAGTTAATTTATCATGATAATCTACCATGACTTTGTAGGAACAAGTCAGAATGGAACTGCTTTTGGACTACAGATGTCACAGGCAGGTTTTTCCTCACACATTGTGGAGGTAAGTTTAGCTTATGAGCATCATCTCGGATTTATGGAATCTATATACAGCACCCTCGACAATTATTGGCATCTCTGGTAAAAAATAAATAAACAAATAAACAATCAAACAAAGAAATAAATAAATAAGTGTTAAAAGCCTTAAAAAATTCATTTTTTTTTATTATTACTAATATCACTTATATCACAAAAATTATTAGAAAGGTCTGACCTTTAACTCAAGTGAATTAAAAAAAAATCCATCACTAAGAAATAATTATTTTTAATAAAATCACCTGTGCCACTATTATTGGAACCCCTAATAATTCCTATAAAGTAAATTTAATTGAAGCATTTTTGTCATTTCTACTTTAGTTTTTAAAGCTGATCAGAGCATCTAGAAGCTTTTAATTAGTAATTAATGGCTTCCTGTTTCCCTGGGATATGGCTTCAAGAAAATAGCTACTTGCCTAAATTTGCCCATATCCACAGTCAGAGAAATAATTAGGCAGTTTACAACAACTGGAGGGGCAGTGGTGGCCCGGTGGTTGGGTGCTGGATTACTGATCCCAAGGTCAGGGTTCAAGCCCCACTACCAGTGGGTTGTCACTGCTGTCCCCAGTGCTGCTAACTGGGTTATCCGAGGCCAGCCATGTCTCTCACTGTCTATGGTGAGAGGTATGTAAAAGAACCATTGCTGATTTTTGCCAATAGTAGGCTGCATAGTCATCAGCGTGTTTCTGCCCTGCGATGGACTGGCCCTCGCCTGGAGTCGGCTGAGATGAGTGCCAGCCTCCCCACGACCCTAATTAGGATTAAGCGATTCAGAAATTGAATGAATGAAAAAGAGTTGGAACAGTGACAAACAAGGCTGGACGAGGACCCAAGTTTAATTTTGCCACCATGCACAGTGAGGTGGATGGTAAGGAAAGTAAAAAATTCTCCAAAGCTCACTCTTAGAGGAGGGGTCACAAAGTCTTCATAACAACCATTAGACGCTATCTACATGCCAACAAGCTGTTTGGGAGGCATGCAAGATGAAAGCCGTGTTGACCTACACTCACAAACCGAAACGCCTGGAGTTTGCCAAGCGGTACTGGGCCTTCAACTGGAATCGTGTACTTTGGTCAAATGAGACCAAGATTGAACTTTTTGGCACCAAGCACTCTAAGTGGGTCTGGTGTAGCACAAAGGATGCATATGCAGAAAAGCACATTGTGCCCACTGTAAAGTATGATGGCGGATGTGATGTTGTAGGCTTGTTTCTCTTCCAGAGGTCCTGGGAAGCTTGTTAGGGTGCATGGCATCATGAACACTTTGAAATACCAGGACATTTTAAATCAAAATCTGGTGGCCTCTGCCAAAAGACTGAAGATGGATAACTTTCAGCAGGATAATGCAGGATAATGACCCAAAACATATGGCAAAATCTACACGAAATGGTTCAGCAGATACAAAACCAAGATGGCTCCCATGGCCATCTCAGTTCCCAGACCTCAACCCCATAGAAAAACCTGTGGGGTGAACTGAAAAGGAGATGGCATAAGAGTGGACCCAGGACTCTATGACTTAAAAAGAGGCATGGTCGAAGTTCCCTCTCTCTTTATTTTCCAACCTTGTAAAAAGTTACAGGAGAAGATTATATGCACAGAAAACATGAGAGTTTTGCAATGGCTATGAATTGTCTAATTGAATAACAAGTTGTTTTCCATTACAGGCAGTCCAGAATTTACTGAACCCAAATAAAGTGCTATGTTGATTTTTAAAAGAATTAAGCAAGTCTGGAGAAACTTTGCCAATAGTCCATAAAATTTCACTGAGCTGCAAAGTTGTGAAAAGCTTCTACAAAACCAGTGAGCTGGCCAATATTCAGTATTTGATTCCCGTGATCTTTAGGCTCCCAGGCAGCACTGCATTAAGAACATGCATGATTCTGTCATGATAATCACTGCATGGGCTCAGGCACACCTCCAGAATTCATTGTTTGTGTATCACTGTGCCATTCACAAATGAAGGTTAAAGATCTATCTTGCAAAGAGAAAGCCATATATGAATATGATTATGATATATTCACAGTCTTAGCAGTTAATGTTGAAGAGAATTATTTTACAATTTGTAGACCCAGATTGGTGAAACTTTGCCCAGATGCTCTTTTAATCATTATGCATGCATACATACAGTATTGATTGAATAAATTATGCATTAATAAATAAAGGGAATTTGAAGATGAATTTGAAAGGGTTTCATAATAAAAGATAATATTCGTAGGGGAATTTTGTCCTATGGTAGGTGAGTCTCTCTTTATGGCAAAAGAAAAAGTACTTTCCTGGGAAAAATAGCACAGGAAAAATAACACAAGGTCATACCTCACATTGTTGGCTGGCTACTTTGAACAGTGACATTTTGAGAGTGAAGATAATGTAATGGAAAGAGTTTTTCCCCTCTCAGACTTTTAAAGGAAAATCACTCAACATATGGTTTTGTTGAAGTCAGGCTGAAAAAGGGACATGAAAACAAAAACACACTAATGTGTGCTATCGGCTTTTCTGTGTGTTACTATATATGTGAATATAAAGGTTTGGTTTTATTTGCTTGTGACCCATGAATTGTTAAATAAATATAACTTTATATATTTTATGAGAAACAAGGGCATTTTGTGTTAAAGTTGGCACTAATAAAACACAATTGTAAAATAAATTTGAGATTCTGGTTGAGTAGTTGGCTCCGTGACATAGACATGGAATATTAAAACTCTCCGCTGTTTACCTTCTAATGCCAAACACTCCACTCCATGACACACTAACAGATCACATTTGTAGGTCTAGTTTCCTCTCCTCAGAAGTTTATATATATACTATATCATGTAATATTGGATCATATTGATAAGAATAAGTAAACAAACAACAATATATAGTAATAACAAAAATAACAATCTTTTCTGAGCAAAGAAAAAGGCAATTTACTTTGATTGCAGCATTTAACCTTTCAGGCATAGTGTTCACACACACACACACACACAGACACACACACATACATACACACATATATATATATATATATATATGTATATATATATATATATATATGTATATATATATATATATAG
>JAOUQZ010000010.1:16418574-16438349 GCA_028564935.1 Neosilurus hyrtlii | reverse complement strand
TATATTCTGTAGTGAGTTTACTCACAGTTCTAGTTGTTAAATGTATATTATGCATGTTTAGCTGTGATAAATAGTGATTTTATTTCTGTAGTGACGGTGAGGAGGTGACTCCAGAAGACAACATCAATATTATACATCATCCTTTAAGGCATGAGGCTGACATCCTCTTTATAAGGTGATAAACCATGCATAACACATGGCTATTCAGACCATTAACATTGTTTGTGTTGTTAATGCATCTGTCATTGTTCATACAGAAAATAAGACATATGATTGTGTTATGGGTCAGTGATGCAGTGCATATCCAGCATATCTTATCCTGTGCCTGGAGCATCTTACACTATATATCCACTTCTTAGCTATATACACTCTCCTGATACAAAGAGAGAAAGAAAGAAAGAAGGAAAGAAAAATTGTCTCAACTTAAATGAACAAATATGCAAGCTTTGATTGGAAAATGTCACATAACCCTAACTGATGCAGTACCTTCTCATTTCTAAAACAACCATGTTGGAAGACATATTCCATTTTTATGGAAAAGATTGCACTGTGTTACAGAAGATTCACATTTTTGGCTTGCATCAAGCAAATAAAACAACTTTAGAGATGACTAGACTTAGAATTGAGCTAATAACGGTCCAACGTGTTATTAAAATCTGTAAGGATAGTCTTGTCAGTTGTGTGCAGGAAATATGGTCTGAAGAAAACTTGAAATCTTGAAGATCATGAAAACGTCACTGCTGGAGCTAAATCACAAATAAATGGACAGCACATTCAATCACGGTTCACTATTGTATGTTAAATAGTGAAAGTAAGAGCATCTCCACACAAACAATGCAATGAAAACTCAGAGGATTTGGACTGTGTGCCAAAAGAAAACCCCTTGTTAGTGAGAATAATCAGAATAAATGCTTTCGAATTGCTAGAACTCTGAAGCAATGGAAAAGGTCATGTGATCTTAAGAGTCTATATGAGTTCCAGGAAATCAGGCATAGGTCAGGGTAAGAAGGGGAGACTATGAACAGATGCATCCATTGTGCATAGTGACCACAATACAAACCTACGAAGACAGTGTTTTGATATGGAGTTGCTTCAGTTGGACGAGTCGAGGCTCACTAACATTATATGGCAATAAATTTAAGTCAGTCGACAACCTGAACGATCAGGTTATCCCATCAATGGAGATTTTCCTTCTGGCATGACACAGATATAAAATTCAGGCACATGAAGTGACAATGGCTTGTGGATGTGCTGGAATAGGCTTTATACAGGGGTTTGACTTTCCCATCCTCAACACAAGATGTCATTTATTTCAGTCCAAAGTAATTTGTCAAAGTAAAAGCATGTTGTAATCAAAGCTACATCAAAGTGTAATAAACAAAATATTGGAGTGTGCAACTTTCGTTTTGGCAGAGCAGTGTATATACCACAGAACTCCTGTTAACTTCTCCATTGGAATTATTTTTGGGTCACCTTGACTTTGTTTCATGGTCCTAGCGTCTGGACTCCTGTGGTCTATTTTATTTAAAGAAAATTGGTCATAGAATAAAAAAAATAGTAACCAAAAAGGACACCACAAAAGTTTTTCTAAGACTTGGGTGCCTTAAAGTGTCCACATTATTTATATATTTAATGAACTAAATGAATGTTTTCCTATAAGTTCAAATCAAAACACTTTATCATGTAGTGAAGGGGCCACCACGCATGAGCAATGTATGATTTCTGCATGACCTAGGGAGGTCCATGTATTTACTTTGCTCTGGTAAGCGTCTTCTACGGTTGACTAAGGTGTGGTTTGATGTGTTCAGCGCTCATGCAAGGTTAAGGAGACTGATTTCTTTTAAGCATAAACCACATATTGTAGTGACCAAACTGTGAAGCTCACTGTTTTTTTTTTTTCTTACTTCATTTTTATATCCAGGGATTCCAGTCCTGTCCGCTTTGAAATTAAATCCGCACCTAATCTAGGCTATGCAGGAGCTACTGGACCCACCTTTAATCTGTCTTTTCAAGTAGGGATCACTTTACTTTTTATTCAGTTGCATTTTAAGTGTTAAAAAAATTTCATGGAAACTTTAAAAAAATGTTACTCAGTGATAGGTTTGATTGTTTTCCTGTTGCACTGCAGCTCCAGAACCTTGGTCTGTTTGCAGTAACTCACTTGCTCTTCACACTAGATGCTTTTTCTGTAACTAAAAATGCCAATCATCTTCTGTACGTCTCAGCCATACATGTAGATCAGGTAAGGGATGAAATATAATTTTTGAGTTATTAATTTCCATTTAACTATCTATATTTATTGTGTTACAGCTTGACATACAGAGGTGCTTTCTCTACATTTACTTAAACTGTACATTGATGGTAGAGCAATTTAACTAGCTGATTATTGCTGGCCCAGTACCTCTTTTCTTCTCTCCAATAATTGAATGGCATACAGTTTTCAATTATTTTAGATTCATCCATGAGGTGTGTTTGTAAAGATTGCAATATATCTGTGGCGTTGTGATTAGCACGTCCACCTCACAGTAGAGGGTGCTGGGTTTAAGTCCCGGACTTGGGGGTTTCTGTGTGGAGATTGCATGTTCTCCCTGGGCTTGCATGGGTTTCCTCTGGGTGCTCCGGCTCCTCCGACAGTCCAAAGCATGCACATTAGGCTGATTGTCTATTCCAAATCGCCCCTCGATGTGAATGTGAGTGTGAATCGTTGTGTGTGTGTATTGGCCCTGTGATGGTCAGTTAAGCTGTTCAGGGTATACCCTGCCTTCATCCAGTTCTGGCTTAGATAGGCCAGCCTCCCCCAACCTTAGTAAGATTAAATAGTTTGGTAAATGAGTAAGTGAGGTAAGCAGTGCCTTCTGCTCCATTGTTACAGCCTTAAGGTTTTTGCACATATGTGATTTTTCATGATGAATTTTTCATCTGAATGGAAAGATGCATGTTCATTTAAACGCACTGTGAGATTTACACCATCTTCCATGTATTTTAAAAAGTAAGCATATACAGACTGTGGAGTGTTTTGTGCGTTCTGGAACAGCACACGTACACTTCCTTTCCGATTATCTGCTTGCTCTGTCTAGGTATTGTTTGCAGAGTAACTCGCTAGATGGCACCATTTTACTGATTCAGGTTGTTACGGGTGGTCAGAAGTTATCATAAAAAAACGAGGAGTTCATATGTGAGGTGCATGAATTCTACCTTTTTCTCCATTTCTATTGCAGATTAGGAAGTCTCATTTCCAGATCACATTAACATCACACATGGAGTCTGACATCAGTAGCCAATCCAGGGGCCACATGCTGCTTCAGGGTTGCTAACTTAGAGACTTTGTCACTGTATTGGCCCTTTAGCAACTTTAATTTACAAAAAAAAAAAAAAAAAAGATAACAGAAAAAAAGAAAACACCTACTGGCAAATCTAGTAACTTTCTCAGTACAGCTGTTCAGTTCCCACCATAGCCACTGTTATATGGTTTAATGATTGATGATGAATCAGTGTGAATGATTAGAAAGCAGGGTTAATCGTCATGGTGTAACATCTGACTTGGAAACACTGATCACCTGTGTTTGTCCCACCCTTTCACTTTTGGTCTTCATTTTAGATTTTATTATTGGAGATATTACATAGGTGGCACAGTGGCCTGGGTTTGAGTCCTGGGTTCAGGTTTTTCTGTGTGGATTTGCATGTTCTCACCGTGCTTGCATGGGTTTCCTCTGGGTAGTCTGGTTTCCTCCCACAACCCAAAGACATGCACATCGAGCAAATTGGATGTTTTAAATTGCCCCTAGGTGTAGGTGTGAATGGTTGTGTGTGTTGCCCTGCGATAGTCTGGCAAGCCGTTCAGGGTGTACCCCACTCCAGCATGCTGAAAATATGAGGCTTGACCCTTGAAATATGGCCATGACTGCGAGCAAAACAACGTGTATAATGGCATGTCCTGTTTAAGGAAATCTGCATGAGCTTTTTGTTCAGTAATGATTTCCAGTGTATTCGTGCTATCTCCAGAGTTCTCGCTCTCAGTGCACTGTTCCACGTGTCACTGCGACAGATGTGTCCTCGGATGAAGATCTCTCGCTCACGCCACAGCTGGTAATTATCTTTTTATTGCTTTTGATAACAGAGCTGAAGAGCTCCTCACAGTCCACAAAAGCTACTGTTAGGCAAAGTGTAAAATCCTTTTAACGTAAATAAAATTGTTCATAATACAGAAAGCGTGTAAATGTAAATGTAAAAGTCAGTAGTACCTGATTTATTTATGTCCTTCCTCTGGTTCAGGTTTCAGTGCAGTCACTATCATGTACGAGTCTGTATCTCTTTGGTGAAGTTCTCACCCCATTAATTGTTTACTGAAACAGAATTCATCGACTGCTGTAGCTTCTTCTGCGCAGTGCAGGCTCATACTCCTACCCCAACAAGATATCCATGTGACCGTGGCAGGATGGCTAAATCTCCATGCCCTACAGAAAGTAAGCAACAGGACTTTAATGCATTCAAGCTCCTTTTCAGAAATTAAGTTTGATCATCACTCACAGGAATTCTATTGTGTTTAGTGTGGCAGAGCATAATGTTTCTTATAAAACAGCTCATAGAGACTTCTCTCAGATTGATGATGGTGATAATGATGATGACTCTAATTTCATATAGGAATATAGGAAACAACTGTTTGGGGGCAGTGGTGGCCTGGTGGTAGGGTGCTGGATAACTGATAAAGGCGTTGATTTGTTTGTATGTTTTGTATGTTTTGAATTTTGCTTTTGAAATACCAGCTTTATTTGCAACACCAAACAAAATTACATAGAAAACCAAGACATTTTTCTAGATGACGTTCCATGCTCATACCTATTTAGGGCAATATGTGTGTGTGTGTGCTAGAATGTGTGTGTGTGCTAGAACTTTGAAAAGGCATCTTGAATCTCTGAACACGTTTTGCCAGCTGGTCTTGGAAATGTAAATGGAAATTTCTTAGATCAGAACTCTTAATTGTCACAGCCATGCTTGAGAAATAATGTAATTTACAATATCTGTGCTACAAATAAGTTATGGAAAGCAATTACCAAATAAAACAAAACAGTATGAAGTTTAATTGGGAAAAAAAAAGTACTTCTTGTGTTTTACCCAGATAAATTTCAAGGCTTTGGAGTTGGTGATAATGGCAGCCATTGAATTGAGCCCAAACAGCCCGGTGTTTCTACATGAAGAGAGACCTACAAGACATGTGAGTGTGAAAAATCCTACTCACACACTAAATAATACCAATCCAACTAGGACAATAATAATGCAATATAATAGAAAAAAAAACAAAGCTACATTTCACATGTGTGGGGCCAGTGGAGTAGTGGTTAGATGCTGGGCTCGTGATTGAGAGGTTATGGGTTCGAATCCCTGTTAGTCTCTGACAGTGTTAAGACCCCTAGGCAAGCTCTTGACTGAAAGTGTGCCTCTGTCCACTCAGCAGTATAAATGGGTACCAGTAAACAATACTGGGAAGGTAACCTGCAATGGACTAGCGTCCCATCCAGGAACAGTTGAACTCTTACTCGCGTCATGCTACAGAAACAGTAAATGCTCCGGCCTAATGAGCCAGTGGGCTCGGGTGTAAAAGCACAACAGATTTACCTACATTCCATAATATCACATAATAATAATAATAACAATAATAAGAAGAAGAAGAATATATTGCCTAGTTGTATTGTTGTATCGATATTTAGAATCTTAGTCATAAGGTTGAGATGATGCTTAACAGTTTAAGACCCTACGATGGACTGGCGAGCTTTTCAGGGTGTATCCCGCCTTCACCCAGTTGACTAAGATAGGCTCCAATCTCCCTCCGACCCTAGTCGCATTAAGCAATATAGGAAATGGATGAATAGATGTACACAGGGAAAGTCATTCAGAGTCAGCCTAGATGGGCTCCAGCCTCACCGCAACCCCAGTAGGAATACACAGTTTAGTGAATTAATGTATGAACAAATGATCCTGTGTAGTTTATAGTAAAACAAGTATTGGCCTCAGGCTCAGTTAATATTGATAAATAATGCCAATTATTATTAAATGTCCACATATTGTAAATCCAAGACTCAGCCTCATTGTTTTGCTTCGTCATGCCTGCAGATAATTCTGGAGATTAGAAAGGATGAAGATTACAAAATTCCTATCTGGATTATAATCGGAAGCACTTTGGGAGGACTCCAGCTTTTGGCTCTGCTGGTACTAGCGCTGTGGAAGGCATGTTATCTTGATTCATTATTATACCATACATATACACTTAAAGGCCAGTTTAGTAGCTACCCTAGAATTTACACTAATTACTTAACTGCTTTGTTATATCAGGTAAACCTCTTGTATATATGCAGTACCACTGATGACTGTAGCCCATCTGTTGCTTTACAGATAGTCAGTCCTTCTCTATCCTGTCTGCCAGTAACAAGGACCAAAATAGATTCTGGCAACCAAATTACTTGAATGTTAGACTATTCTTACCACAGCACTGACACTGCCATGGTAGTGTTACAATGCAATGGATCTGATAGGGTAAAGCAGGATCCACCTGTCCTCAGTATCAGTGTAATGACTTCAGTGAAATGCACATGAAAAAGTTCAAAACTACCATTTGTTTCTCACTAACAAATCAAAGTAAGTACAAAGTAATTAAAAACCCCTATTAAAGGCAGATGTGGGGCCTCTGGTATAGTGGTTAGGGTGCTGGGCTCAAGAGGTCATGGATTTAAATCCCTGTCTGGCCCCTACCAGGCTAAGAGCCCTTGGCAAGCCCTTAACCATAAGTACTCATGGACCAAAAGGACTCATGGACCCATCCTGTAATGGGCTGGTGCTTCAGAAACCTGAATAAGTTACAGCTGTGAATAGCCACTAGGCCAATAATATATACACCAATCAGCCATATCATTAAGACCACCTGCCTAGCATTGTGTAGGATCTACTTGTATTGCCATACAGTGCTATCCAATCGGGGTATGCACTCCACAAGACCTCTGAGGTGTTGGTGTTGTATTTAGCACCAAGCAGTTTTCAGCACATCCCTTGATTCCTGAAAGTTGAAGGTGGGGCCTGCATAGTTTGGACTTGTTTGTCCAGCACATCCCACATATGGGAAATTTGGATGCCAGTTTTCCTGAAACCATTCCTGAATTTATTTTGCCCAATGGCAGCGTGCATTATCCTGCTGAAACAGGCTGCCACCATTAGGAAACACTATTGCTATAAAGGGGTGTATTTGGTCTGCAGTAAAATTTTGGTATAAAAAGTACATTTAAAACTAACATTCACATAAATTCTAGGTCCTGAGTTTTTCCAGCAGAACATTGCCTAGACATTGCCTGGTACATCACACTGCTTCCAGTGCCTTGCCTTATTTGCATATTCCATCCTGTTGCTATCTCTTTCCTAAAAAACTAACACACGTGCACCCAGCTGTCCATATGATGTAAAAGAAATGTGGTTCATCAGACCAGCGCACCTTTTTCCAGACCACATGGGCTAGCCTATACTCCCCATGCACATCAGTGAGCCTTAGGTGCCCGTAAATCTGTTCCTGGTTTTCATTCCTTGCGCCACTCTTGGTAGGCACTAACCACTGCATACCAGAAATACTCCACAAGATCTGTGGTTTTGGAGGCAGTAACAAACAATAGGTTAATATTCAACCGCTAATAGTAAAAAGTGGGGTTAATATTTAACAGCTCATACACAAGGACTTGCACTGCAGACAATCTACATGAACTAAGACAAGTTAATAATAATGGTATTGTGTAAAATGTGTTTTTGTTATAAGATATGAATTGTGTGATCATGTTATGCTTTCCATTTTCAAGATAAAGTGACAGACTATAATTACTCATTGGAATGCATGATGCACTGTTCAGTAATAAATTAAGCATTGTAATTATTGATAAATTGCTGTGGTATAAGTGAAATAACACACTTCAGTTCGTGTGGTTCTATAACAGCACAGTCTGGAGTGTGTTATTCCTCACATCATAGAGTTTGAAGTCAATCATAATGGCTAAGTTCACATTAGGACAGAGGGAAAAGCTCACAATATGCTTTGTTTGTTTGTAGCTGGGATTCTTTCACAGGAAGAGACACCGGGAAGAAGATGAGAAGACCACAGAGCAGCGGTAAATCCATGGTGTGCGCTGTCCTTCACAAGGCTGTAACTCAGGGATGCTTAAGGAGCGTGGGTCCGTTCTCGCAGCACTCTGGCCATATGACACTTGTCATGCACTGCTGAGCTCTCCCACTTTCTCCTAGGACGAAAATGTTCTAATGTAGTAAGGATGCAGATCTCTGACGAGTCGTAACTTAGGACCAAAGTCTTAAAACTTGCAAGGTGTTAATTGTACAAGATACAAGACCTTTTGATGAATAGGCCTTTTTTTTTTTTACCAATACAGAGCTGAATAGAAACGTGGGCTTTGTAAATAGAAAAAAATGTACAGTTCTAGATGAAGGTACAAACAAATGTTTAAAAGCATGAGAACACAGTTTACATTATAGTGATCACAATTAATTACGTAATGCAGTCGTGACATGTACTTGTACATATAGACTTGAACTATACCGAGCAAAAATATTAACACAACACCTAAGATTTATCAGCATTTTATGTACATATGAGTCAAACATTCATTCATCCATTCATTTGCCAAACCACTTAATCCTACTAGGGTCGCAGGGAGACTGGAGGCTATCTCAGCCTACTTTGTCAAAGGCAGGGTACACCCTGAACAGCTCACCAGACCATCGCAGGGCAACACACTCATACCTACGGACAATGTGGAACAGCCAATTAACCTAATGTGCATGTCTTTGGACTGGGAGGAAACCATGCAAGCGAGGTGAGAACATGCAAAGTCCACACAGAAACACCCATACCGAGCCCGGGACTCAAACCCAGGACCTTCTTGCTGTGAGGTGGATGTGCTAACCACTACACCACTGAGCGACCCACTGTTTAAACGGCCTCATTAGCTAAATAATTCATGTATATGAAATCACCAGTGTGCAACAAAATGCTGACATGTTTATTAATAAACATCTACTAGAATACCAGCTACAGTCAGTGACAGAACAGAAGGGTTAGTGTTCAAAGTTACATTCCCAGTAGCGTGTGTAAACACCCATTCCTTCTCAAGAACTGTGTGGAGTTCTCAGATATTCCTAGGCACAGGAAGGTGGGCATGTATAGGCATGTAGTGGATCACATGGGGTGCTAAACTGCTGGAAACGACTTCCAAGGCATCTTATTTTAAATAATTAATTAATTAACTAAAAAGACATATACAGCTATAGCAATAAAGTAAATGGACAGGCCAGATTTCTATATACCATTTACTCTCTCCTTGTTGACTTGTGACATCTGCGGTATTATGATGTGTGATATCTGGAGGATATTGGGTGGCCTTTTATCATCTCCAACATAAGGGTGTGTGTGTGTACTGATGATACTGCTGAGGCAGTGTTTCAACTGACCACACCTGTCTGAGTGGGTTATCTTGTACGGGACATTACTCAATACTCACTCACTCACTCATTTGCTGAACCGAATAATCCTTCTAGGGTCGCGGGGAGGCTGGGGCCTATATCGATGTAACATTTCTTTTGTTCATTTTAAACCTTTTATTTTTAAACCCCCCCCTTTTTAAGTGTTGTGTTAATAATTTTGTTCAGTAACCAACCAGTGACAAGAAGGGTTTCTTCTGTAACAGAGTACTTCAATGTAACATAAAATACACATATTACATATCTGCTTTAATGGAGATGCTTCATTGCACCTTAAATGAACTTCACTTCCTCCATGAATGCATCTTCCTTACTTCAAGCTGACATTTACCATCTAACCACTGTAACAGAAACAGATATCATACTGCCAGTTTCAGCGTTTCTTTACACTGTACATTACTTTTAGTACAGTAGCTTTATTTGAAACAGCACAAGAAGATTTGGCGATGTTTAACATGCAAGAACTACTGGTGGGTCAAATAAAAGCCAACCGTGGGGATAACTGGGCTGTTGTTGTTTTTAATTTGTTCGTTTATGGCTTCTTCATATATTTACCTTCCATTTTATAGGCAAATTAGAAAAATATAATTCAGATCCTGCAGTAAGAGAACTCAAGATGAAAATAGACATCATGCCTCAATTTACATTGGTATTGAGAACACGTGTAGTTTCAATAGGTTTATGTTTAACCGTTATTATACAATTCCTCCAATTTATTTGACTTAAATAAAATCATTTCTTTTTATAGTAAAAATTAAAAACATCTTCCAAACTTTTAACAATATCATCAGTATTCAATAACAACTTATTAAACATCATTGCTTATACGTATACACCCCTGGCAGAAATTATGGAATCACTGCACTTAGAGGATGTTCTTTGGAGCAAATAAACAGATCACAGCATTGACACAAAGCAATTTTTTTTCTTATGAAACATATTTCATACAAATGAATGGCATATTTTTTCTGCCCATATTTTTAAAAGGTAAAAAACATGGAATCACTCACTTCTAATTCAAAGAAATGAATTATTTGCGGTAGAGATTTCACTAATAAAAAACAATATTCTCCATCAATTTGGTCCCAACTTTCCCAAATAGCAGTGGACAGATCGGCATTGCAGGATTCAGCCATGTCACCATTTACGTTCCAGCATGAATTTTCACTCGGACTGTGTCTGGACCGTTTTCTCTCCACGTAGCAGTTAATCAGCCTTACATCTTATATGAGCTTTACCACTTCTGACTTTTTGCCAATATGCTAAATGTTTTTTTAATATATAGATTTAGGCAGTGTAAAACAGAGGAGCTCTGATATGTCAAGTATTTGGAATGAACATTCAAACCCCAAACATGGATCCTACGTATATCAAGATTAATTCATTTTAATAACTAGTTTATAGAAGGGAATAAAAAGAGGTAACCAAACACGCGTTCTTTGTCTCAACATGTAAACAACACCATTTAGAAACCGTAGGTTGAGAGAATTTTTCAATAACACAAGAATATCATTAGTCGTTTACTTTTTTTAAGTCATTAACGATGACAACACATCACGTGAGCTGAGTATTACACACCTCTTGTTCTCCATACTACTGTCTCCCAGAAAAATTTTCTTGTATTTTTCCTTTTTCAAGATTTTCAAAGAATAACACAGGGTTCCTGTGCATACACGTACGCTAGAAGGATGGAGGGACAGATGCTATAGGGTTTTTTTTTTTTTTTTGACGTTCCAAAGGCAACTCAATGGTTAAACACTTTTTCCATATCAATGGTGCTCCACTCGCATGAAAAAATGACCATCACTAAATCTTTTGTTTATTTATCTAAAGAGAACCTTTTAATGCACTGACTCCTGTTGTAGTAATGATCCTGCCATCTCCCCTGGTCCTTTACCTGACGTGTAACCCCATATCATAAATAAATGACTGCTTTCTTCAGTCAGCCATCATTAAATATCTGTAAAAAGTTCCAGTAGCATCTCTTTGGCCACTGCAATGAAATTCATCACATAACATCACTCCATTACTGCGTCAGACCTCTGTAACCTTGTTTTCTTCTGGTTTGGTTTTAGTGCTGTTTTTTGTTTGTTTGTTTTTTTAATCTGAGTCCCATTTCATTCAGCCATTTTCATCCAGTTCTGACACAAACACTGACCCCTCTTTTCACTTATTTTTCTTTTCTTTTGTTGTGTTTTCTATTTACAAGGCATACTGCTTTTAATTTTCTATTCTGAGGCTCATACACATGCACAACCGTTTTTTAAAGAGGCGGGTGGTAGCATTGCATATCATGGATGGAGCTTGTGCATGTTACACCCCTCCATGGTTGGTGGTGGTCGTGTGATAGGGAAGGTAATACTTGACGGGTGGGAATTGCATATGACTAAAATTAGGGAAGAAAATGGGGAAAAATCAATAAAAAATAAAAAATTAAAAAAAGAAAAAGAAAAAAAACACAAGATCAGTCTATAACTTTCCCCTGAACATTGTGATCCCATAATTTTTTATCTTCTATTAATGTGCGGGATGGGACGTGGATTCAGTGCCATATTTGTGACTTATTCATTCATTCATTTTCTAAGCCACTTAAACCTGATTAGGGTCGTGAGGAAGCTGGCGCCCATCTCAGCGGACTCTAGGTGAGGGCAGGGTTCACTCTGGACAGCTCACCAGGCCATCGCAGGGCCAACACACATACACTCACACCTTGGGGCGATTTGGAACAGCCACTTAGCCTACTGTGCATGTTTTTGGACTGTGGGAAGAAACCAGAGTACCCAGAGGAAACCCACGCAAGTGCAGGGAGAATATGCAAACTCCACACAGAAACGCTCGAGCTGGGAATCAAACCCAGGCCTTCTTGCTGTGAGGCGGATGTGCTAACCACTGCACCACCGTACCGCTGCTACTTGTGACTTATTTGATTTAAATAAACAAACAAAAAACAAAACCACACACACTGGTAATTCCACAATTTTTCACCAGGGGTTTCACTAAAAGTATCCTGTAAAAGTACAGTTCTAGGGCTACAGTCTTTTTATTTTAGTATTATTTTAACTGACAACTAAATGCTCTTATTGTGCACAGAAAGTTGGCTTCCCAACTATACCAGTTCATGTGCCAAGTCATGTTCCACTAACTCGCTGGTTACTAATTAAAAAAGAAAAAGGGGTGTTTGAATTTTTCAATTGTTTTAATGGGCTGTTTATTTTGAGGAAGGCTTACACACACTAACAACTGCAAATAGGCTAACACCTGAAGGTTACTTTTAGTACACTCCCTCCCATAAGACACCTTGATATCAGATGGAAAAAAAATTGAATAAATTTCACCCAGCTGAAGTTAAAGGTGTAATTAATACTCGGTACATGAACTGATCTCATGAATGAATGACATCTTGAGTCAGACTGTGTAAAGCAGATATTTCAAAATTTAATGTTGGTTTAATATTGGTTCATTCAGATAAAAAGAAAGTTCTCACCAGATCTCAGACATAAATCAGACTCAACATTTAAAAAGTCCAGTGTCACACGCAACATACTTTAGCTGTCTCAGAATTTAATAAAAAGCTCTGAGCACCATCTAGAATAAGGCCACAAAAGACGTGTCTTTACAGTGACATGACGGAAAAACTTGAGAGAAAGAGAGAGAAAGAACCTGTTAGAGTTACGACTTAGTGTATTTATTTATAAAGCAGATTTCTGTATTTGTGTACAGTCTGGTGAAGAAGGTTTAGATTTTAGTATATCATTCCTCTGCTCAAGATTCCTTATAAAATAGATCTTCTGAAGATGTTTTAAATAATTTTTTAATAAAATATGTTAAGAAAACAAAAATAAATCATCCTAAGAAGGTGCGGTCAGTAAAAAGCAGTTCTTTCTGGATTTTCAGTCCAGTTCTTTATCGATGGCCCCGAAACAGCATCAATGAGTCATTTCAATACCATATATCACACCCATTTCTTTGGATGAAGGGACTGTAAACAATTGACAGCCTAGAAAATGTTCATGTGAGTTTCTTTTTAAAAAAACAAAAATCCTGAATCAGTTACGATAAATTTATACATCAGATGCATGAGTGTAAAAGTCATTTTCCGATCCGCTTGACGAGCATTTTTAACAAAGAGGGAAAGAGTTTTAAGAAACTTAATCAAGAATTCCCAGCACCATGACATTATCGGCTAAAACTAAAATAAATATATTGATCAGTGAAACTCAACAAACTCCTCTAGGCTTTTAGGAATCTGGTCTCTGTAGAGGATTTGATGGTGTCGGACGGCGCGAGCAGCCAGGCACTTTAAACTCATTTTCATCTGCGTTTTCAGCAGGATCTCCGAAACACCCGTAGTGCTCTTCTCCAACGGCGTCTTCTTCTGCTTGTTGGTCATGTCAGTGTGAGCTCCGGCTTCCACCAGACTGATAATGATGGCGTGCAGGGTGAGGAAGTCACTGATCGGCCGATTGTACTGCACGATGAGGTGCAGCGGGCTGTTTCCTGCATTATCGACGCAGTTGACGTGCGCGCCACAGTCCAGCAGTATCTTAGTGACTTGGGCGTTGGGGAAGCTGCACACATCATTCGTGTGGAAATCATCCACCGGGGTACTGGAGCTGGCGGCCAGGTGGAGCAACGAAGAGCCTTCTCGGGTGCGTGGGTCAAGTCGGATTAGATCATAAATCTGCTTGTTAATGAGTGTGCGGTCCTCATCGTCGCACTGCGTCTTGGTGGAGATGCACACCAGATAGAGAAATGTAAAAATGTTTGCCTCGTAGCTGTCAGTGAAGGCTGGACGCTCGGCCTCAGAGGCCGTTTCCACACGTGCCATACTGCGCTGGATCTCCAAGACACTGCAGCACAACACCTGCTCTACGTCAGCTGCCTGAACTGGCTCCTTCAGGTGCACCATCTGTGAAAAAACTTGTGCAAAGCGCAAGAGGTCCTTGTGTGTGTTGCGATTGCTTAGTTGGCGCAGGTGCAATGCATGGAGCCACAGCTTAATGCAGCGCTCGAACTCCATGTTGTCAGCATAGACGGCACCACGGTATATGATGGGATGCGAAACATCGACGTTGTCTGATCCCAGGATGCGCTCACGAATCATCAGACCTTCCATGTGCAGTGCGTCTCGATCATGTCTGATGGCTTCCAGATTCTGAGGGGTCCTACATTCCATGCGGCCACCATAAGCTTCCACGGGTGGCAGGAGCTCTTTTGCAATGACCCTTTCAGGGTCACGATAGCGCTCCAGCATGGCCAGATACAGGTAATGATACGTCTTAAGGATGTCGTAATTCTCACGGTCGTTAGCGAATGAAGCTCCGAGCAGCTCTAAAGCTTCGATACGGCTGTGAGGGTCGCAGTCAGCATGGGACAGAAGCAATTCCACAACGTCTGCCTTGCAACTTTCAGCTGCCACTTTGAGCGGCGTCATGCCGTGGCCATTCTCCACCATAGCAGCCTTACATCGCACCAGCTCCTTCACAATTTCCAGATGGCCAGCCTCAGCAGCGAAGTGCAGCGCTGTGGCACCACAGTGAGCCTTTGCATTTGGGTCGGCGCTTTGATCGAGCAAAAAGCGCACCACGTCTGTGTGTCCCTTATAAGCAGCTATCATCAGACAGGTATTGTCATACTTATTGGCGATGCTGATGTTGGCATTATGCTCCACTAGGTAGCGTACAATGTCTAGCCGACCATCGAAGCAGGCTGCCCTGAGAGGAGTGGAGTTAGTCAGGGTGGTGTGGTTGACGTTGGCATTGTGAGACACGAGAAGGCGCACAACTTCGAAATGTCCTGCACCCGCTGCGCACCAAAGAGCCGTGGCTCCATCGATCACATACCTGAAAGAAAGGAAACAACAAGGAAAGCAATTTGTGATTGTTCGCTGTTCATAAAGTGGAAATAATTCATCAGGAGAGCTTATAAATCTGTGCAGGGGGTGCGTTTTGTAGTACAGGGTGACCCAAAAAAAAACCCCACATTTCATTAAAAAACAAAAAGGTTAAAGATGATCATATTATTATTTGCACATATGAAACTTAGTGAGGAGGGAGAGGCGGTGCTGAGGAGTGTTTGTGGCCCAACTCCATTTTGAACACCCTAAGCTTGAAGAACTTGATGTGCGGTTTCAGTAAGACGGGGCTGCGGCACACACCGCTCAGACGTCATGGAAGTGCTGAGGAAAATGTTTCCGGATCGGGTGATCTCGTTGCGTGGCGGTGATGGTTGGCCGGCCCGTCCCACAGACCTCGCCGCTTGGGATTGTTTTTTTTTTTTTCTGTAGTGCAACCTTAAATCACGAGTGTATACTCATTGACCCCAAACTCTTAAAGCCCTTACGGCTGCTATTCAGCACGATTTAATCGCTGTTCCATCCGACACGACCCATCGAGCCATGGCGGCCTTCAGAAACCACCTCCACGGGCGTCTAGACGACGGCGGCCACCACCTAGAGGATGATCACCTTTAAATCATGATGCACGAAAACTGTACTGAATGAAGCTCCATGTGTACAAACAATAATTTGAGTATTTTAGCGATTTTCCATTAAACTGTGGGAGGTTTTTGTGGGGTCACCCTGTAGATTATTCTTACCCGTCAAACCTGACTGTCCCGGTTTGCTCAGTGTCCACTCGGTAGTGGTCCAGGAGAAGACGGACCACTTTATCATGACCGTTCCTTGCTGCTATAATGAGCGGGGTCGAGCGTTGGCCAGCCAACTGCGTTGAATAGTCCAGTAGGTACCGAGTCTCCGAGGCAGAATGATTGAGTAAAAGAGCAGCTAGGGTCAGGACTCTGCCTTCACTGGCCGCTTTATAAACGTAGCCTGCCAACGACTCCATTCGGGCCGCCGGTTCTTCTTCCGTCTGCGAGAGTATCGCCCACAGGTCTGGCAAAGACACGGCGCGGCTCCCATTAAAAAGCCAGTCTGAGCTTACAAGCTCATGGAAAAGAGTTTAATCATGGCTTCCGGCAATTAACTCCTAACAACGGATACCATAACAATAATTATTGTTTTTATATGGCGACGTATAAATGCTAACTCTAGGTTAACTTGCAACCCAAACATCAAGCCAGGCAGTGCTACACTCTCAAGCCAAGGTGGTTAAACCATAAAAAGTAATAAATAACTAAATAAATAATCCACTATAAACATTAATAATCAATCATTAATTTAATTCCCATGTCCGTTTAAGTATAAAGTGTAAGTAGTTAGCATTTAGCATTTAGCTAGCCAGCTAATCACCCAACTACTTCCAGTTAGCATGCTATCTCCAGCTGGGCTCATTTCCTGTTGTTCTAACCCGACTACTCTGTGTGTTAACTTCTTTACAGTGTCGAATAATGTTGATATAGTTTTGCTATAAAGGAAACAAAACCGTAAATATAACATGTACACGTTTAACCTTTATATTAATCAACCAACAAGCTAAGCTAACAGGTTCCGGAGTTGGAGGAAAAATTGTAAACTAATACCGAGCATCATTTCCGGTTACGGGCAGCCAGATATTTCAAAATAAAAGTTCAAACAAAATGAAAATAAGTTAAAGTTCAAGATGCTTTATTGGCATTTCAACCACATATAGCTGACGCAGTACATAGTGAAGTGAAAAAACGTTCCTCCAGGACCAGGTGCTACATTAACATACAACAAGGATCAAATTCTGAAAAAAAAACAAAAAAGTGTAAGTAGGACAACAATATAGTAACTTATGAAGACATTATGTAATAATATTAATTAAAACTAGAAATGTTATCTTCTACATTTCATCTCATTTCATTTTCTGAAACACTTAATCGTAATTAGAGTCGCGGTGAGGCTGGTGCCCATCTCAGCCCATCTGGGCGAGGGCAGGGTACACCCTGGACAGCTCACCAGGCCATCGCAGGATCTTCTACATAGAATACATTTTATTATCGAAGAGTACTGCATTCAGTTTAGGAAAAAAATGACCTGGGGTTTCTGATTTAAAAGGATAATTCCGGCTATGTTTTTTTAGAATGAATGAAATAATAAAATAATCAAATATTTATAGTACACTTAAAGTGCATCATAATAAAATAATCTCATTAATTCTGAAAAACAGCCAAAATCATTTTTCTTTTCGTGAAAAATCATCTCATTAATTCAGGAAAAAAGAGCTGAATCTTTTTCTCTGAAATGTTGCAAAGAAAAATCCATATCAGAGAGTGGTCAATAAAAGGGAACGATTAAGTAGGGCTACAGAACACAGACACTGGACAGAGGAAGATAGGTTAAAAAAGTGATATAGATAGATTGATATATGTTTAAGAAGTTTGTGTCACAAAGTGGAACATTTGTAAAGTGCAGAATAAAGGAAAACATGCTGGAAGTGCACTTGACACCATCTATAAATTATAGTGGGGGAATTGTGATGGTCTGGGGGTGCTTTGGAGTTGTACAGGGTAAAGGGAATCTCGAACCAGGAAGGCTATCACTCCAGTTTGCAATGCCATGCCATACCCTGTGGAGGGTGCTTAATTGGAGCCACTTTCCTCCTACAACAGAACAATGCCCAAAACACGATAAACTATGCAAGAACTAATTAGAGAAGCAGTCAGCTGGTTTTCTGTCTATAATGGAGTAAAAAGCACAGTCACCAGATCTCAACCCGATTAAGCTGTTGTGTGAGCAGCTTGACCACATGGTACGGAAGAAGTGTCCATCAAGGCAGTCCAACTTGAAGGACAACACTATTATTTCAAGTCAGAATTATTACAAGTATTTGTATCCTAGATGATGTTTAATAATGTAGATTATTTTCTATGTGACTCCAAAGTTTTAACAGTAGTGTATATAACCAAACATTCTAATGATTCAAATACAAGTCAAGAGCTTCAAGTAATGTTCATATCAACCATCAGAATGAGAAACACTCTGTGATTTTGGCAGGATTAGTAGTCCCAGAATGTCTGGTTTCAGTATTTCTGTAACTGCTGATCTGGAATTTTTACTCAAAATAGTCTCAAAATGGGTCAACTAAATAAAAAAAAATGGGTCAACTAAATTAACAAAAAAAAAAATTAAAAAAACATAACAAAAAAACATGTTCTGAGCAGCTCATAATAAGAGATGTCATTTTCATGAACATAACAATGAGTTCGGTATTTTTCAGCGGGTGTTTCTGAGGGTTGCAAACACAAACAAACTGAACTGATCTGCAAGGCCAGTAACGTTGTGGGGATGGAGCTGGACTCTCTGATGGTAGTGTCGGGAAGGTGAATGTTGTCCAAAATAGAGACAATATTCAACAATACCTCCCACGCGCTTCACAACCTGCTGATCAGTCACAGGCGCACATTCAGTGAGAGACTGATACCACCTAAATGTACCACTGAACAACACAGGAAATCATTCCTACTTGCATTTTGTACTACATTCATATTCTACTGTTTATCATATTGATAATAATGTACACATTACTCACTACTATATATATATATATATATATATATATATATATATATATATATAGACATCTGTAATTTGTAATTTTTCTTATTGACACTTTTATGTTTGTCTTATTCTTTTCTTTACTTGGTATGGAGCAACAGTGTGCACACAATTTCCTCCAGGATCAATAAAGTATTTTGATTCTGATTCTGAAAAATCTTCAGGAATTGGATGATCCATCTCATGGAATCCATATCACAGGTGAGGCTGTTTTGAAAGTAAAGAGAGCTCCTACCCAGTACTAACATTGGGTTCCTTCTTAATTGTTCCCTGAGTGCATTTCTGTGCCTCCTCCACTAGGTGGAGGCAAGACATCGGTGTGAGTGTCACTCTGAATGATTGTGTGTGTGTGTGTGTGTGTGTGTGTGTGATGGCCCTGCAATGGTCTGGCAAGTGTGCCTTGCCTTCGCCCAGTGTCAGCTGAGATAAGCTCCGGCCTCCTCGCAACCTTAAAAGGAGTAAGCAGTTCAGTGAGTGAATGAGTGATGTCTAGTTCAAGGTCAGAAAAAAAATACTGCCAATTATTTATAATGGCTAGGTAGCTATTGGTGCAAGTTATATCAATTAGGTCCTGTGAAATAGGTGTGAATGTGAGAGTAAATGGTTGTTTGTCTCTGTGTTGGACCTGCAATAGACTGGTGACCTGTTCAGGGTGTACCCCACCTCTCGACTAAAGCTTTCAGCTTTCCTTTCACTTCTCAAGGTACACCCTGGACAGCTCGCCAGGCCATCGCAGGGCCAACAGTCACACAACCATTCACACTCACACCTAGGGGTA
>JAOUQZ010000010.1:16373630-16404999 GCA_028564935.1 Neosilurus hyrtlii | reverse complement strand
AGGTATAATTCTTCTTTTTCCATTCCACTGACACACACACACACACACACACACACACACACACACACACACACACATCTTACCCCTCCCCTCTCAGACAGAAGAAGACAGTGCTTATTCCTGTGCCATCATTGCATCTCGTTTCCCACGGAAAACAGATTAATGCACTAATATGACAACAATCAGGATTATTAGCCTTCACCCAACCTCCTGTTTACATACCCAGAGAACAAATGAATGCTATTTTAATTCAATTTCGTTATGCTCTCAGTTGAAGCATTGGTGGGTGATTGGAAACAACACTGAGTGTTGGCAGTGAATTTTATTTTGACTAATGCACACTCAGGAGCCTTCTTGTTGATGTCCATCTCATTTATTATAACCCTCTTGGCTTTCATTCTAATGGACTTAAAAGAGGACGATCTCCTGATATCCACAAAACTTTCCCACTGGTTTTTCAGGAGCTGTTGGTTTTTGTTAAGCCAATATTGAAAGCACCCATTAGCTTCCCCTGATGAAATGTGATATATAGTGAATAAGAACATTTGCAGACACCATTGAACCATCCCCTTCCTACACCTTCATGGCTGAAGTACCCTTGAACAAGGCACCTACCTCCCAACTGCTCTCCAGGCACGGAAATTTAGCTGCCCACTGCTCCTGTGTATGTGCTCACTGTTTATGTGTGTGTGCTCACTTAGGATGTGTTAAATTCAGAGCCAATAAATAAATAACTAAATAAATAAATTTCCCTTGCAGGATTAATACAGCTTGGCAAAATAAAAAAAAAAAATTAAAAACGTGTTCATTTTCTTAGTCGATTAATCCTAATTAGGGCCGCGGGGAGGCTGGAGTCTCAGACTCTGGGAGAGGGGCAATCTGAAACCGCCAGTCAGCCTACTGTGCATGCTTTTGGACTGTGGAAGGAAACCGAAGTACCCTGAGGAAACCCGCGCAAGCACAGGTCACAGATTCCTGATGCCTGATATGACCTCTGGTATCATTCTCTCTCTCTCTCTCTCTCTCTCTCTCTCTCTCTCTCTGTCTTACACACTCACACTCACACACACACACACACACACACACACACACGTCCTGGACAATTTGCCAAACTATCCCGAGATAACACAGATTGCCACTGACACTCACATTCACACCTGTGTACATTTTTCAGTAGGCAGTTCATCTAATATGCATGTCTTTAGACTGCGGGAGGAAACTAGAGTAATAGAAAACCCAGACAGGTACATACAGGCACAGGAAGAACATGCATATACTTCATACAGAAAAGGTCCCAGTCAATCATCAGGCTAGAACCCAAAACGTACTTACTGTGAGGCAACAATAAATGATAACCACTGCACCACCATTCCGTCTGATGCAAACACTACTGTTATATAATTTAACTGTTAAGAAGGTTTCCTGTCTTCGCCCAGAGTTGGCTGACATAGGCTCCAGCCTCCCTGTGATCCTATTAGGATTAAACGGTTTGGCAAATGAGTGAGCGAGAGACAGAGTGATGCAGAGTTTTATATCTGTTAAAAACAAACCTTTGTTACATACATACTGTTGCTTAAAAAGCTTTATCGATAACGCTGTTTTAGCTCCATGGCCTTGGATCTGCTTAAATATTTCTACAAGCTGTAATAATGTGCTCTGTTAGGTAACCTTAACTGTTGATGTACAGCGGGTAGAGAAAAGATTCACCTTTTCAAAATATTCACATTTTGTTGCTTTGTAAAAATCTTGAAACATTTTTCAATATGGCCTCAGAAACTTCAAGGTGCATTTTGGCCTAGTCGAGAGTTGGTATGGCCTTCGTAAGAAGTGGAATTTATTTATTTATTTATTTATTTATTTATTTTTGTGACCCTCTTATATAAGCCACATTTGTGGAGCATGTTGTTTCCTCTTTGTTCTTAGATCAAATTTGGAGGGAAGGGCATATTTTAAGGGGCTAATGTTTAGAGAAACAGGATTGGGACCAGATGGTTGCTGGTTCGATTCCTGTGCCAGCAGGAAAATTGGGTGGCGGTAGGGGAGTGAGCTGCACCTTCCCTTCCTCCACATTCCTGGCTGACGTGCCCCCAAATGCTCTCTGGGCGCACCAATGTGTGTAGCAGCCCACTCCCCTGAGTGTGTGCTCACTGTTAACGTGTGTGTGTTCACTTTGGATGGGTTAAATGCAGAGGCAATGATTTCCCTTTCATGAGTAATACAATATATCAAAATAATAATTAAAAAAAATCTGGGAAGGGTCCTAGTACCAAACAAACTTAATTTCTTGATTATGACAACTGTAGTCCCAGGAATTGGTTATCTTATAGGAATTTATATTATAGAAATTCTTTTTCTATCTATGTCTTGGCTTGTGCCTGTCCACAACTTTATCCCTGCGATATTCTGACAGTGCCTTTCCAACCATAGTTGATTGTTTGCTTTCAGTTACACTTCCAAGCAGTGGAATGCTCAAGGAATAGCTGTTTGCAGTTACAGCTGATTGAGTTTATTAGTATCATCAAACCATCTCAGTGATTCCGTAAAACATTATTTCATTCAATTTATCACTTTATACTACAGTACATACTGATGTTAGCAATATATCTGACATGTTATATGTCGTGTGTCATATTAAACACAAGGAAAATTATGCATATGGTTATTTGAGATTTTTCCAGTCAGTTAACCAGTTGACCTAATGTGCATGGCTTTGGACTGTGGGAGGAAACCGGAGTACTTGGAGAAAACCCATGCAAGCATGGGTTTTCTCACATGCAAACTCCACAGAGAAACACCATCTCTGACAAAGGGGCTCGAAGTCCTTCTTGTTGTGAGGCAAGAGTGCCAACCTCTATGCCACCGTGCTGCCTTGTACACCATGTACTTGCTAAAATCTTTTATTCATCCAGATGAGAGAGGAAGAGAAATTCTGCCCTGCTTTGTTATCCTTTTACCTTTTCATGGTCTCTCTCTCTCTCTTCTTTTAATAGTCTCTTTTCAAACAGAATCCAAGCACCTCATTTCCTTGGACAGGCAAAGAGCTTCTAGCCCACCATTACATTTAAATGTTTAAAACAGTGTTGCACTTTATGTCAGGGCAAACCTCTTTGATGTAAGAGCTCACAGATACACATGAATACATGAATGGACCCAATTACACCAAGGTTTTCTTTCTTAAAGCTGAAAGATAGCAGCCTTCTAGCAATAATAACTGAGACAAAAATATGACCAATCGTGGCATAGAACACTCTTATTTATGAGCTTTCATCATTGTGACACTTCTACTGGTTCCTCCACATTGACTGAAAGGGGTTTGTTTTTAATTCAATGCTTTATGTGAAGCCCTTTATGTCCTCTTACCCTTTTTTTCTAATTCACTTGTAGATTGGGAGAGATATTCATGTATCTGATGGACACCATTCCAATAGGCCTAGATACAAAAGAGTCTGAATGCTATTGAACACTTCTTTAAAAATAATAACCCTCAAAAGAACCCTAAACAATTCTGCCTTGGAATCTTCCTATAATCCATTCAGTGAGCTGTTTTGTAGATAGTTTACTTGCTGTAGATTTGGCCTCTTGTGTTTCTTAAGCTAGCATTATACACACAATAACCTTATGTCGGAGTGTCTATTTATTCAGATTTTTTTTATATATAAATCACCTTCAGACATGTATTTTTCCCCACAAATGCTCACTAACAATTACCAGACTTATCTTTTTTAAAGCCACCCATTCACTTACCAGGCATATTAAATAAATATGAAATACAGTTTATTTTCTCTAAAAAATAAAATGGAATCTGCCATGATGTCTTTCTGAAACCATTTGCTTACTCCGGTATGTGAGCAGCACAGCATGTTAGTGTAGTGGTTAGCACACCTGTCTCACAGCAATAAGGTCCTAGGTTTGAGTCCTGAGCTCAGGTGTTTCTGTGTGGAGTTTGCATGTTCTTCCCATGCTTGTGTGGTTTTTCCTCCTCGTAGTCCAGCTTTCTTCCATAGTCCAAAGACATGCACATAAGGCTAATTGGCTGTTTGGAATTGCCCCTAGGTGTGAGTGTTAATGGTTGTGGGTGTGTTAACCCTGTGATGAACTGGCAAGCTGTTTAGGGTGTATCACACCTTCACCCAGGTCAGCTGAGATAGTCTTCAGCCTCATAACATAACATAACATTTGATTTCGGATTTAACGCACATATGGAAGGTAATTTTTCTGGCCACACAGTCTTGTTACTGTTATTGCAAATAGACATCAAACTAAAACAAAATGAATAACAAACAGGTAAATAAGAGATACAAAGTCCACGAGCTGGGGTGGTTTCGCCAGGAAGCCTTTATATTCAGCTAAAATGAACTTATTATGCAAGAAAAAAAAAGTGAATAGTGAATGGGTACCTGAAACACCTTTGTCAAGAGCCTTTTTAACCCAAGAGGGGAAAAACATGTATTTATATTTAAATAAACTTATCAGATTCAATACACAAAGTGTAAACTTTCTTATTAAGATAATTCCATTAAACAAAAAAAAAAATGGCTCAATGGAGGCGGATACTGAAGTTTACTCAAGCTGCAATGCTACAAGTGCGTTTATTTGTTTTCTATTTGTTCTTGCTTATTTCTGTTGTTTAGCGCTGACTGATTTCTGAATATGTGCACCTGTCCTCAATTTCACTCTTGATTAGCTTGTCTATTTATACCCTCCGCTTCCTCTGCTTAGAGGGAAGTCTAGTTGTGTTTATGTGCGTGTTAGTTCCCCTGCTGTTAGGTGGGGTTTTAAGTTTGAGCTTGTCAATGGCCTTGATTATTGTGCTCTGATATTGCCTTCATGTTCTCTCAGCTCTTTTTGAAACCACCCTGTAGATTTTAGATGTAGATTTTAGAGCAATTTTCTGGCAAATCTGAGCTGGCAGGAAAATACAGTAAATAACCCCAAAACACCCCCCCCCCCCCCCAACACCCCCACCTAAAAATCAAAAATTCTCAACTACTGCTGTGTTAAATTGATCTATTATGAAATATGCTCATAAGTAGTGTTTATTTAGTGTTTACGGGTGTAGTGAATGATTTGTTCTGCTGAATTCTGGTTACCCACTTCTCATATATCCCTGTGAGATTATGCAATCACTGAGTTATTCCACCCATGAGTGGCATAATGCATAACACTGAGTTGGTCAGTCAGCATGACCAATACACAGGCAATCCTTGCACAAGGGCCAATAAAAGGCCACCCCGAAATGTGTCATCTGTGGCATTGTGACTAGTGACAAAAGTGCACAAGTCATGAGGGAGCATGCAATTGGCAAGTCTGTGACAGCAGTGTCAACACAATTGAATGTGCATCATTCTACCATCAGCCACACAATCATACAGTAGTGAACCTTAGCTATTTGAATCTTCCCTTGGTGGACATTCAAGGCATGCCGGGTGTCTTTTTGCAAGTCATGAGTCTAATATTGTAAATCGAAAACTCTTTAGAAAAATGGATGTTTATAATAACAACATAGGTCCTGTGCCATCATGGAAACTGGTGTTACATGCAACCATCTGTTCATCCCATCTTGCATCCATGGTGCAATGGGCAACTTTTTTGTTTTAGTAGCAATAGTGTGTTTAGTGGAGAGAGTTACAAGTCTTGCACTGTCAGTATCTGTTCTCTAGGACAAGCATCCATAATCACACCAATTAAGACATAATCTATAATAGCTAATTATGCTGGGGTGCATGTCTTTGGGCTGTGGAAGGAAGTAAACCTGAACAAGCACAGAAAGCCATGCAAACTGCACACAGAAATTACCCAACTGGCTATAGGGCTCAAACCTTCTTGCTGTGAGCCAAGAGTGCTAACCACTACGCAACCACGCTACCCAAATTTGGCATTAATTGTTGATTATTTGATATCTACAGTAGATCCAGTTATTCTTCTGTGCTTCAAAGCTCATGAGGTTATTCATTCATTCTGGATACAACTTTTACTTTCAATTATTTGTGTCCATTCTGTGTTTTTGATAGTAGCATTATTTACCCTGCCACACACTTACACAATTTGCATTTCAGAACACCTGAGTTAACATAAGTGCTATATCTGTGTGATTGTGCAGGTCATCTTAAGTGTCCTTTTTAATGAAGGAAATATAAAGTGCTTAAAATGATATTTTATTGTATCCTCTGTACCCTGTCCTCTTCTGTGGAATACTTTATGGTAGCAATGTAAATATAAATTTGATAGTTCATAATATCAGACCTTATTCTGCCCAGTTGCTAACAAATACGATCAAACGAGCAAACTAACAAATACGATAAACTAGTGAACTTCTATATAAAATAAAATTAGGCACTAATACAAATCATATGCATTTAAGAGTCCGATCGTACATTTGAAAGAAAAGAATATCGTCCCATGCAAATTAGTTCTGGATTACCTACGTAAACAGGGGATAATCACATGACTTTTTACATTGCATCCTCCTGTGTGTGAAGTTATTGCTGGTTTTTATTTTTATTAATAAAAAAAAAAAGTTAATGAAGCAGTTTTAATAGAAACAAACTATGCTTGCAACTTTGATTAAACTTGGCTTTAATTTCCTTTTTAATCAGTAAAAATTACTCCTCTATATCTGTCTACATTCAGGGTTCACACACTTTTTTCAGCTTGTGTCCCAAATGAGAAATTTGGTGTCTCTCCAGTACCTAAACTTGCAAAAATACACCATAAATTGTCATAACATCAACATTCATAACCTTTTCCACTGTCAAAACAATGTTGAATAAATGTACTTTTCTGTTTAATTCACAAATAGAGAAAACCCCTCGAGTCAGGGATGGAATGTTGGAATGTCAATCTTGGTTAGCGTGATGACGTCAGCAATCATGCACACAATGAAATGCTATCCAGCTAGCAACACATTAGTCACCAACTAACAGGCACACAAAACAAACAGTTCAAATGGTAACAGACACAAGCATAAAAGTGACTGGTTTACTTTTCTGCTGCCAAAACACTTGTCCTTATTTTAAATCATTTTAAACTTTTTTAAATTGCACCGATACTGAGAATGCTTTTTTTTATATAGATCTTTGTCCAATTTTTTTCATTTGTAAGCCAAAATTATGTGGCAATGAAATGAAGTCAGCTGATGACCTAAATGTTCTGAACGACCAGTTTATCCCATAAATGGACTTTTACTTCCCTGATAGCACAAATATAAAATTTTGGCTGAAATATTGAGAAAGTGGTTCAGGGAGCATGAGGAATCATTTTTTACACTCTAACTGGTACCATCGAGTCCTGACCTTAACCCTACTGAAAGTTTCTGGGATGTGCTGGAGAAGACTTGATGGGGTGGTTCGATTTTTCCCTCATCAGTTCAAGATGTTGGTGAAAAATGAACCCAAATCTAGATGTGCATAAAAGATGTGATGTTTAGGTTTGGAGAAACAGTCATTTGATCATTTATTTGTCGAACTGCTTTATCCTACCAGGTTCGCCGAGAAGCTGGAGCCTCATCTCCTCTGACTGTGATTGAAACCGAACAGCTTGCCAGTCTATCACAGAGCCATCAAACACAATCATTCGCACACCCTCACACCCAGGTGCACTTTGTAACAGTCAATTAGCCTAATGTACAAGTCTTTGGACTGTGGGAGTAATTTTCCCTTGCATGTTCAAAATCGAATGTATATAAATGATGGAACATTTTTCTTATGCATATATATTTGCATGGATGAAAAGAAGAGTTTTCCAAAAGCCCAAATTCTCCTAATAGATTTTCACATTTCACGGCAAAATGCTACACTTTTTTTTTCATTTACGGAATTTGGCTGACGCTGTTATCCAGAGCGACTTACAATTATCATTTTTATTCAACTGAGCAACTGAGGATGAAGGGCCTTCTTCAAGGGCCCAACAGTGGTAGCTTGGAAGTACTGGCACTTGAACCCCAACCTTTTGGTATAAGAGCTTTAGCCACTGAGCCACCACTGCAAGGTTTGTCAACTGCTTTGAGACCAATGTTATCTTTATAAAGTTGATTCTAAATGTACCATTAATTTGTAATATTATCATTGGTAATTTGATGTGTGAGAGTGGCACAGTGGTCCAAAGGGTATTTTCAAGTTTCTCAGGAAATAAGATCCTGATGATAGAGGTTCTTGATAATGACAGGGAATGGTGTGTACACTGATCTGCCATAACAATATGTGTATACACAGATTAGCCATAACAGTAAAACCAGCTACCTGTTATTGTGTAGGTCCTACTTGTGTCACCAAAACAACTTTGAGGGTGGGCTGTGGAATTGGGCACCAAGTAGATTCTTTAATTCTTGTAATTTGCAAGGTAATTTCCCTAACACCTTTCCTGGAAGGTTTTTGCAGTATAGCGGTGTGCATTATCCTACTGAAACAGGCTACTGCTGTAAGAAACATGACTGCCATAAAGGGATGAACCTAGTGTGTAGCAATATTTATGTAAGTTAAGGTAAGGAAGTAAGTTTCAAACTAACATCCACATTAAATCTTAGACCCGATGTTTCTCAGCAGAACATTGCCCAGTACAACACACTGCTTCTGGTGGCTTGCCTTGATTGCATATTCCATCCTGTTGTATATTCCATCACTGTCATTCACGCTACATGTGACATGGTTTAAAGGTATGTCTGATCGATTTATGTACATGTTGTTTATGTAAATGTGTAACTAGAAGTCTGTGTTTACCCTTCCTAACCACCAGGAGCAGTTCATATCACCTGGAAAATATGTGCCACAATGTTATGAGGAACCAAGTCTCTTGTGCACCATGTTCACACTACACTATTGGTAGGGATGAGATTATACTTGTAGATTGTAAAGAAGGTGAAGAGTAAGGTTTGCATGTATAGCAGTTGTTCACCAGATAGTGGAGCCCAGTGATATGCGATTGCAATGAGGACCATCTTCCACTGGGCTTATCTTTACTGTATTTAGACAGAGGATCTGCTTCATGGCAAATTAAGAATTACCCAAATGATTGGCTGCCATCAGATCCAAATAGTACTGTTGGTTGTGTATAATATAATTAAAAGATAAAAAACACAATCATTCACACCTAGGGTCAATTTGGAACCACCAGTTAGCCTAATGTGTGGGAGGAAACCAGAGTACCCAGAGCAAACCCACTCAAGTACAGGGAGAACATGCAAACTCTACACAGAAACACAATTAACTTTGTGTTGTATGTAGTCTGGGATCAGGAACTGAAGACTCTCTAGAATGTGTGCCCTCTGGTGGTGAGCTCCTGGTAGATGTGACACCTATGTACAGTCATTGTCTCAGTATGCTAGAAGCACTTAAAGTTCAAATTTAAATTTATTTGTCACATACAAAATCATACACAATACAATATGTAGTGAAATGCTTGTTACGACTATCCTGGATTTGAAGAAGAATAAAAACTATCAATATTCAAAAAGAAAAATAACAATAACAATACAACACAAAACACACAAAGATGTCCAGTGAATGTGGTTGTTGTGTGTGCAGCGTAGTGCAAGGTATACAGGGAGTGCAATTTGTGTATGCAACAATCAGTTGAGGTAGAATATAATGTTCATGTGTAGGGTAGGTCTACAAAGTCCAGTAACTAGGCGTTTTGGTTGAGGGCCCGAATGGCCTGCGGGAAGAAGCTCCTCCTCATTCGCTCAGTGTTTGCTTTCAAGGAAAGGAAACTTTTTCCGTAACCGCAACGGAGGGAAGAGTCCATTGTTGGGATGGCTGAGGTCCTTCACTATCTTCCTGGCCTTGGTCCAGCACCGATTGCTGTATAGAGTGTCCAGGTCAGGAAGCTCGATGCGGATGGTACGCTCTGCTGATCGCACCACCCTCTGGAGAGCTCGCCTGTCCTGTTTGGTGCTGTTCCCAAACCAGGCTGTGTTACTTCCTGTCAGGATGCTCTCAGTGGTGCAGGTGTAGAAAGTCTTTAGCACCCTTGAGGGCAGTTTAAAGTCCTTCGGGTGTCTTAGATGATAGAGACGCTGCCATGCCTTCTTCACCAGGGTGTTAACATGAGAGGACCATGTCAGGTCCTGCATGATGTAGACACCTAGGTACTGGAAACTGTCCACTTTCTCTCCACTGGAGTCCCGTTAATAGTCAGGGGCTGGTAATTCCTCTCCTGCTTTGTGCTGAAGTCCACTATCAGCTCCTTGGTCTTGCTGACATTCAGGACTTGCCATAGACTCGATAGTGAAGTAAACAGGCATTGGGAAGCTTGACTAGACACATTAAGGGAGCATAGTCTTAGCCTTTCTAACATAGGAAGTTTATAAGCTGGCTGTCTACCGAGAAAGACCGCTCAATGGTGTTAACCACAATCCTGCTAGACACTGCAGGGCTGAGCAGAAACACAAAGGGAGACTCATTCTGTGGACATATGAGGATATAGTTTCTACCAAAGTCAGAAGATGTACAAACTTTCAAGGTGCACATGTTCAAAACATATATGCAGGCAATATGCATCTGCACATGAAACGATCCAGATGGTATTCACCATCGCTCTGAAATACAATCATTAATCAAGTTGCACAGATATATGAGGTAATACAGGGTGGCATGGTGGTGCAGTGTGTAGTGTTGTTGCCTCACCATTGTGGGGTCCTGGGTTTGATTCTGAACTTGGGTTACTTTGGTTTCTTCCCACTATCTAAAAATAAACAGTACAGGTAGGAAGGTGATGATACCTCCTTACACCTAATAGGTATTATAAGCAACACATAGTATGTTTTTAAAAATACAACTAAATATTCACTTTAATTCATTGTTCAGTTCACGCACATTAGGTCAACTGCTCTACTCTAAATTGCCCGTAGGACTAAATGTGAGTGTGAGTGGTTGTTTGTGTCTGTGTTAGCCTTGTTATAGCCTGGCTCTTGTTCAGGGTGTATCCCGAGGTCAGCTAGGATTGGTTCCAGCTTTCCCTGCGATCCTGATGGATATGTGGTTTGTTATGACTGTCAAGGATGGATGTTGGAATTACAGCCCCTGTTTCCACTCCCTCAGTCACTAATTTTTTTCTGTACTTTTTGTGTGTAAGTTCATGAATTTGTTCATTTATCTTTGGTAACCGTAAAAAATAATAATAATAATTTTCAAGTCAAAATTAAAATTAAAATTAAAAATTTATTTTAAATAAAGAAATTTAAAACAGGTTAGGAATCATGAAATGCTTTGAAAGGGGTTGGAAGGTTTTGAAGGGTTGGCTTGAATTTGGTTCTGAATGTTAATCAAATAACACACAGATCTCTGAAGCATACTTACACTAGGAAGAGGGGAAAAAATTACAAAATAGAGAAAGGGACACTGGCTTTTGGTATAAAGGACAACATAAATATTTCTCTTTTCTAGTTAATGAAAGTGGCTCCTTCACATTTTGTCTTTAATTTTCCTAATTTATCTTTTTCCTGTAAGTGGCTTATCGCATTCTTTTCCTTCCTTCACTTTTTTGTTTACTCTCCAAACATATTTCACGACAGAGCATTAAATGGAATTTAAATAATAAATAAGGAGCTTTTTTAAACTAGTAAACACTCTGAATGGAAATGTAATCATCCTAGAAATCAAATGATTGTTAGTTTGTTTAATCACATTTTATTGGCTAATAGTTACTAAACAGAATTAACCCAATGAAACCTCTCATTTCTTTTTGAAATCCAGCTTTTCTTCAAATCTTATTAGGGTTGCAGGGAGGCCAGGGCCTATTTCAGCCAACATTGTGTGCAGGTGGGGTACACCACAAACAGCTCTCCAGTCGAGTCGAGTTGTAGGCAAACATACACAGACAACCATTCACACTCACACTCAGACCTAGGGATAATCTGGAACAATCAATTAGCCTAGTGTATGTCTTTGGACTGGGGGAGGTAACTAGAGTACCTGAAGAAAACCTATGCAAGCAAGGGGATAACATGCAAACTCGATTCCAGAAGGTCTTCTTGCTGTTAGATGGGTATGCTAACCACTACGCCACCATGAAACCCCCCATTCAGGAATATAAGTATGAAAATACTGTAGGTGCAGCATTCAAACACTCTGTATAGCGTTTCACAAACTGGCTAAACCCTCCCTTGCCTTCAGAGGCCCTTCCCAAGTCATGACCCCCTTCGCACGCACATGCTCTTCTCTGACTGCAAGTTCATGCATGGTAGGGTCCTGCACAAGCAGGGAGATGTGGTTGGATATTTCCCAGCGGACTGCGAGGCAGTGATTGGTCGGTGTTTTTACAGGATTACAGTGGCCACTGATGACAAATTTTTTTAGACCTTTTTTCAAATCTTATAAGTAATTGCTGCTGGGCTATAAAGACCATTTCAACCAATATAACATTTTATGTATACAGCTAAAAAGTTACCAACCCCAGCTTTAACAGAAGAGGTTCCTAATAGCCGTAAGCCATGTTCAGGGTTTTATCATGTAACAGCAGTGTTACATTTGTCCTTCAGGGACAGGGTTTATCCCTTTCATGTTTGTGCATGTATATTTGTGATTCTGTCACTGTTAGTTACTGATGGGGTTAATCCTCTTACCTTGATTAGGTACTCGTTTGTGTGTGTGTGTGTGTGTGTGTGTGTGTGTGTGTGTGTGTGTGTGTGTGTGCACAAATTAACTGATTAAAAACATCCAGGCTACATGTATAGTTCCCTTGTTTCTTATCAATTATATTTATGTTGTGTGTTGCAAGTAATACAGTAACACATTATTATACATAAGGGAAGATGTACAAGTCAGTCATTATTGCCATTATTGTGGCATAAACCTTTTGGTTACATCTCGAGTGTCAAGCTACAGCATTGCTGCACTGTGAGGGTTTGTAATATTTTTAAAAATTATTAGTATTATTTTATTTTTAATTGTTTTTCTTGACTGTCACCAATACAGTTTACAACAGAAAAGTCAATTCCGTACATTAGTAAACAATACCAGAAAAAAGAAAAGAAAAAAGGATACAACATGTAATTCAGAACAGTAACGAATGTATAAAAGCAAATCCAGTAGCAGATCTTTTTATCAGAACCAGTATGAAACACTCACATGCTCATTTGCCAAATCGTTTAATCCTACTAGGGTTACGGGGAGGCTAGAGCCTATCTTAGCTAACACTGGGCAAAGGCAGGATACATCCTGAACAGCTCACCAGACAATTGCATGGCAAACACACAGACACACAGACACACACACACACACACACACACACACATAAAGCAGCAAATTGAAGCAGCTCTTTGGACTGTGGGATAAAACAAGAGTATCCAGATGAAACAGCAAGCACAAGGAGAACATGCAATCTCCACATAGAAACACCCTTGCAGAGCCCAGGATTCGAACCCAGGACCTTCTTATTGTGAGGCAAACGTGCTAACCACTACATCACCACTCCCACAGCATGAAACATTTGTGGCTAAACAACGTGCTTGATTGCAGTTAAGACACACAGTCTTGCTCCCGAGTGGCGCATCGACAAGGTGTGTGACCATCAACCCAGGGATCGCAAGTATAAATTCAGGTTGATGCCGTAGCCATCCGTGACCGAGAGTCCATGGGGGTTAATTGGCCGAGCTCTTATGGGAGGGAGAGTTGGCGTACATTCACTTCCCTGTCAGTCACAGCAATCACCTACCAATGATGGCAATCTGTGAGCTCATTCAAACGAGGGGGCGGATAGCAATTTACCTCAGAGTGTTAGGCCACCCCAAATAGGCATAAGCAGAAATTCAAAAAGAGGTGATTGGCAGCATTGCATGTCACAGAGGGGGCATGTGCATGCTTACACCCCTGCCTGGTTGGTGGTGTATTAGGGAAGGCAATACTTAACGGATGGGAATTGGATTCGACTAAAATTAGAGGAGAAAATGGAGAAATATATTAATAAAAAAAAAAAAAGATGCAATCTTCCAGGTACATGGATCCTCTGGATCAAAGGTTGTAAATAAGACAATTTAAGTAACTTTCTGAGACATTATGAAAGAAGGGGAGGTCGGAGAAACTAGTGATGTAAGGATGACACTGAAATGGTCCTGTTTAAGCAACCTGCCAATGGTTACTGTCTGTATTTATTAAATTTGCCAGGGTACTTTTTTATTAGTGTATTGGTTATTTAATGAGTAGTACATGCTAATTTTCGACCATGATTGAAATTATGCAAAATGTTACCAACTAGAGCCTCAGTATCCAGTCACCAAGTAAATACATACGTCCCAGAACTTTGTCTTTCTGCAGTTCATGGCTTCTGCAAACAAAAACCTTGACAGATGTTTCTATGTATCTGAGGATGGCTTATTGATTTGTAAAGCCAAACAGAAATAAAATACATTCTCTTTTTTTCCTTTTCCTTTCATGAGGAACTTGGTGTAGACGGGTTGTCACTTGGCACATGATTCTCCGCAGTCTCATATCCATTTCTCCAGCTCCCCAGGTGGACCAGCCTATTTTCTATACTTATCCAGTACAACCCACAGTGATGTATTGAACACTACAGCCTACTGTATTGATGTGCTATGTTTATAATCCAGATCAAATCAAATAAAGTATGAAAAATATTGCATGTACAAAGGTTTAACAGTTCTAATATTCTTTTATTCTTTAAATCCTTTATTTTCTATAACAAATATATTTTTCACATTATATTATACATAAAACAGACTTCAATAAGGTAGTTATTATATGAGTTATGGATAATAAAAGTCAGAACTAGAGGAGGACGCAATCAAAGATGAGAGCTGATCCAAGACATGAATAACAGGAAATTTCTGTCTGAGATGTACACAGACAGTAATAGCGAGCTATATAACATTATGACTGGGAAATTTCAATACTCATGATATAATAAAACTGATGATGGTTAAAGATGACTGATTGGGATGTTGACTTTGATGGCTAACAGATAGGTTAGAATCTTTTTTCCCTATTACAGTGGTACAGTAGGAGTCCATTTTTGTCTCCCAATATATAACTTACATTAAAGTAACCCCTAGGGCTATTTATTGTTCCTTGATGTAACCATATGTAGTTTTATATGGAGCCAAAAAGATTCAAATATGCTCCCAAGAGGTAGAAAATGTACAAATAAATACTTTTATTTGTAACGGGGACTGCCACAGTGACAAGCTGTTGTACCCCTAAGGGTACAATAATGATATTTAATGTTTAATGTAATGACCTCTGAACTTCTTGTCCACAGTTTATGCAACTGACACATTTTATGCAACAAGAATTCATGCACTGATGATGTCGCCAAGATGATCAAAATCTCAAAAAGTACTTATTTTATATATTTATATATATGTGTGTGTGTGTGTGTGTGTGTGTGTGTGTGTGTATAAAAATATATTCATTATATATATATAAATCTGTCTAAACACACCCGATTCAAACTAAATTTGCTCTATATATTCAGGATCAGAAGCTTTGATCTCACACCGAGTGTTACCCAGATCGGACCCAGGTTGCACATTTGACAGAAATCTAAATTTAACATGGGAAATCCTATTTTTTGGAAGTGTGGTACTACAGCAGGCCCAGCAGGGGGTGCTGTGTACCTAACTTTTTTTCTGGATTGAAGGAGGTTTGCGTTCTTTTTAAATGACATTTAACAAAAGATTAAAAAAAAAACAGACAGGTAAATGAATTGGAATTCAAGAAGTACAAATTTATACACGACACTGAAAACAGTCTTCACTCTCTTGGGACATGACACAAGCCACAGTAGAGTCTGCCATAAAATCTGACTTGTTTTCTGCCTGGCTTAATTCCCTTAATAACTCTCTGAAGAACAGCCATCACTACAGCACACAGCTTATCGCTCTATTATTGATCGGCGTGTTGCCGTGTCTCCTGTTTGGAGAGCAGAGAAAGTCAACAGAGCAGATGACTACCAATCAGCACATCACTTATTATTCTGCACATTTCAAAAAGTACAAAGAAGCTTCACTGTGATTCAAGACATAGTATTTAAGCAAAATTGTGTATCGCTGTCTTCACATTGTGTGAAATGAATCTTTAATCATCAGACTCAGTAACACACTGCTCTACTATTTCCCGAAGGTTAGGGTTCTCCATCGCTGCCGCTACCCGCTCCTTATCGTTGATCTGTTTGTTAACTGAAAGACAAAACCAGGCGTGTAAATTAATTACATTTAAGCCATTAGCACTTCTGTAACAACACATTATCTCAGAGGAAGATAAAGGACTGAAAAGTGAAAAGGACAGATTTGTACATCATGCGTCTGCAAGCATCCTCAGGCCAAATTAGTTACTTTTTACAACTCTTTTGTTTTTTCATTGCAATTTCAATGTAAGCAAGAGGATTGATTACTTTACAACAGATTAACAACAGTGATAAATATGTTATTAATGATTATTAGTGATTAATTCTTATTACTCTAATTATTATTAATAGTAATTAATACTTAAAAAAAAACAGTCCAACTTATCTGAACGCAAGGCAAAAATATTTTAACCAACATGCATGGCCGAATGAAAATTTTAAAAAGACAGTTGTAAATAACTGAACATGTTTGAAGTAGGTCATGAGCATTTCAACAGCCCATGAACTCTCAGATGCACATTTGAACATTCATCCAGTAACACACAAGCATCCGTTCGTTTACTCGTTCATTCATTTTCTGAACCCCTTCATCCTTTCAACAGGTCACAGGGAGGCTGTAGCCTATCTCAGCTGATTTTAAGGGAAGGCTGGGTACACCCTAAACAGCTTGCCTTTCTTTTGTTGAGCAAACACGCACAACAATTCACACTTACACTCAGACCTAGGGGCAATTTGGACCAGCCGATTAGCCTAACGTGCATGGCATTGGACTGCATGGGGAAACCGGAGTACCTCGAGGAATCCCAAGCAAGCATGATGACAACATACAAACTCCACACAGAAACGCCACCCTGAGACTAGGACTGGATCCCAGGACCCTGCTGTGAGATGGTTGTATTAACCACTACACCACCTAACAAACATCAATAAAATGTCTGTAATATATCAGAAATTTTTACATAAATACACAAGCAATTCCATCACAAAAACTGTACAAGAGGTTTATTATTAGGCAGATTTCCTTCTCCAGAAAGACTCACTTTTTTCTTTTCATTTCTACAACCGAACAGTTGAGGGTTAGGGGCCTTTCTCAACAGTGGCAGCTCGGTTGTACTGGGGCTTGAACAACCATAATTGCTGTGCCTCTTACCTTGCTTAAGTGATGTTAATGCTTTGATTTTTATTGAACAAGGTTAAAATATTTTTTTTTTACAGTGTGCAGTAGGTTTCAGAGTTGTTTACACAGAGGGGTCATACCAGTACCAGTACGTTACTCTACAGACACGAACGCATGTCCACAGGGCTTTTTGTGTACTAATATTAGCTCACCAACATGTAAAATACAAACAAACATCCTGGAACAATGTGCGTGACATGATATAAGGTGATCTTATGTATAACACACAGCAAAGTTAATTAATAGATACCTGTCTAAACTATACAATTTATAACAATGCAATATCAATTTAAAGACAATTTCAAGCTTACTTAGGGGAAATTAAACCCAAATTTAAACAAAAGCTTGCACGTACTGCAAAATGTTTTGCATATCAATAGCGGCGGGTTACATCATTTGTTCTTGGAAATGAGCTGATATTTGTCTGAGGCATGTAAACGGAAGCTCGTCCCTCATTTTATTTTACTCAGACGTTTGCTAGTTTATATTTGAAAAGTTACTTTAATATCTTTATACAGTCATTTTTGCCATTATCTTGCTTTAAATGAACTGATGAATTCATGTCCTATTTTCTCGATTCTGTGCACTCACAAGAGTGAAACGGCAGCCTTTTCAAACTGGCTAATGCAAACTATTAAATGAATTTTAACAACTTCAAAACTGTAAGTAAAAATCACCTGATAATGAAAATATTTATATGTTCATGTGTAACAGGAGAGTTTGGAGGGCTTGCCTCTCATTTTACTTTAAGGCATTAAATTAAAATTGTACTAGCAGCAATTTTAGACAATTCAAATATTTAACTCTACTTCCTTTCACTTTTACATTGTTACACACTTACTGTCTTCCTCAGTTGAATGTGTTCCCTCTGTAATGTAAATTTCGAGCTGTGAAAAGAAAAAACCCAAAACAGGAATAAACTAAATGAGCAGAATGCTGGCTGTTAAACAGAGCTCAAGTACTAGATGGACAATCCTGTTCTGCCGTTTTTTTATTAACTATGTCTCAGTAAAAACTCACAGCATGAAGTTATTACAGTTACTGTATTATGGCTATTACAGTAATGTCATTACAATATTCTCTGAAACTGGGCCAAATTTAATGATTCACATTTTGGCCGAATATTTCCCAAAAACAATAAAAAAATAAAAGGGCAATCCCTGCCTAAAACATACCACATGGACACATACAACATGTCAGACAAAATAATTCGGATACATCCAGCGGGGAAAAAAAAAAGGAATAATTTTTTTGTAAAATTGTTTTCAATGTGTGGACAAAAATTGTGACTTTTTTGTTCCTTATGCTTCATGCCATGTTATCACTGAAGTATCAACTCAAAGTGTAAATAGTAGGGCTTGCAATAAAGATCCTGCATTAAAATTTATATCCAAAGAAGATATTCCAATATTTTTTTTACTTTGTGGACTGAGAATCGCACATCAATTTACGGCACCGTGCATAACCAGTGGTGTCCATGCCAGTTACATATGTAACCAACCCATTTTTGCTGTGAGGGGTGACGTTCCATGTTACGACATTCACTATACAGTTGAGTTCCTCCTGAAGTGAACTTACTTCACACGTAGCCAAGCGCTAATTAATTTATTCACCAAGAACATATGAGATGAATTTGGTGTCCATACATAAATTAATTTGGTGTTACATACAGATTTATTCCTGTTTGTTACTAATAAAAGCACAGTTATGTGCATGAAGTAGTTCTCGCACTGTCTCTGTAACGAATTGATGGTGAATTGTAATGAATTGATGGTGAGAATAGAGGGAAATGAACTGGATTACACTGAAATTTGGGGATTGTGAATATCACACTTTATGGTACCGGTTTCAGAGAATGACCCGAATGTGAAATTTAACAGAAGTTATACTGTATCTACCTCTGGAACTTGGCTAGCATTACTAGCTGGAATGAGATAATACGAATATCAAAGTAAAGATTTTAATCTGGGTCAGTCTTTACCTTGTGCTTAAATGGAAGACAGCGCTGCAGTTTAACTTGTAAGCAGAGACCTGAAACACAAATCAGTGTTATGTTAACTGGTAAACTTGTTGCATTCACACAGGAAGCAACAAGCAACATGCAATGTCAATGACTGCCATCAGAATGAGGTGCACTGGTCACGTGATCGTTTTCCCATGATTTTTTTTTTCCTTTATTAAAACCGGAATTGTCTGTCCTTGAGAAGTGCCTGATACTGGATTGTTACAACTAATGCAAAACCCATAACAGCAGTAAAAACTATCAGAAGGGGTGAAATTTAGCAAAACTAAACTACTGGCCAACAGGACTAGTGAAATTATGAAACTACTAGTCCTCCTTCATATTTACTGGTCAGGAACACTAGATCTTCTTTGTGTATTGGATTTGTCAGGTCTCCAGCAGGATGACTTGCTAGCTAATTTCACTCACCCTACAGATTTTTCACTCACCACGGGCCAGCGGACTAGTGTTAATCTACACCCTGTAACAGTGCTTCAAATAGAAATCTATGGTGCCTAAGAATCGGGTATCATCACGTCAGAGATGATGCCACACCAAACACTTCTCAGTTTCAGGAGCAAGTAATTCCTAGTAATACACTGTGTTGTTGTTCTTGTTGCATGATTTTAATATTAAAGCAGCCAAATGAACAAAACCGGAAACTAGATTCCAAAAGGCTGTGTCCTCCCTACAGAACTGCCAATGTAGCATAATATAGGAAAACCATTTGGAATTCAGCCTTTGGTTGAGTTTCCAGCTATAAAACCAATTACACTTGCATTTCAGTCAGGTTTTGAGCTCATAACGAGAGTAAAGCAAATACACCTCAAATTACACATGTTTGACTTTCCCCTGATGAATTGTGTAGACAATAAAGCCTCGTTTTAGATCATCACCAGCTGTCTTGGGTATTCATTTAGGTCATTGAGTCATTGAGTCATTGTGTTTACTCAGTCAGAATAACTATATAACAAGAAGGTTATCGACAATTTCAAGATACAAGCATTGTGGTCAGGGGTAAACCTGCCAAACCACAAATACACTACAATAAGCACATTTCAATTTAAACTGAGATTTTTTTGCCTTGAACATACACTATATGGACAAAAGTTTATAGACACTTGGCCATCATACCCAAATGTATAAGGTGGCACCATACAACTTGAAGTTGAAAGCACAGAATTGTAGAGAATTTATCTTCATCTTCTGTTGGGTTACAATTTCCCTTCACTAGAACTAAGAGGCTCAAACCTGTTCTAGCATGAGAGTCCCTCTGCACATACATGCCTTGCCAAGGGTGGATTGGGGAAACTTGCATTGCAACTCGCATTACATTGCAACTCGCTTGCACAGATAACTGACCTCACCCTTACTGAACACGTTTGGGATGAACTTGTATATGGGAAAAGGTACCAAAAAAAAAAAAAAAAAACCCTCAGAAACTCCTGTGAATGTGTATCGTCTTTACTCAGGTTGTTGTCAATAATATAGGTTGTTCTATTAATTTAGAAAATAAAGCAAAATGTAAACATTTTCACTACCCCCCTCAGATTTTTGGACCCCTGAATAGGTGTGTATGTCGTACACAGTGAAGGTCCAGTTTTAGTCATGATGTCGAATAGCTGTGTGCCATAAAGAAAAAGATATAAGCCTCACGTAGTTTGTAATCAGAAATTGGCTGTTATATTATCAGAATGAAAAAGCATTTACACACTCTGTACAAATGACACTTTACTAACATTTAAAAATATTTGAATGCTAGTAAAAATGGAAAGATTTACCAATCAAACAGGACTCATTGAATTCATCCGTGATAAATTTGACTGGCACTCCGGTTTGAATCTTAGCTTAGGGCCAAGTTGGATGTGTTTGCATGTCCGGGTATTCCGGATTCCTCCCATAGTTCAAAGACATTTACTATTTACTGCATATTGGGTCAGCTGACCACAAGAAATTGCGTATAGGTGTGAATGTGAGTGTGAATGGTTTGTGTCTGTGTTAGTCCTTTAATAACTTGCCGTCAGCTGTGACTGGCTCCAACTCACCTGCGACCCTGACATGTAAATGATAAAGATTATAGGTGGATGTATGAGTGAACATTACTCAGTGGGGTAAGATTTATCTGAGGTGAAACTACTAGAGAAAATTCTGTACTAGTAGTAGTTGATTGAACTATAACACTATTTAAAAATACATTTTTAAACAAAACAATCTGTAGACTAAATGATTAATAAAATAATCATTTGTTCCATCCTTACAGATGACGACTCATGGCTCATTGCCTGTTTTCTCGTTCGAAAGGTAGCTCAAGCATTACAGGAGAGTGGATGAGGCTCTGTGTTAATCACTGGAACGTTGTGAGTTCAGGGCCCAAACAGCCACTGTGGAAATTGCAGCCATGTGCCTCATTCAGAAAAAAAAGCCGTTACCAGAACAGTTTCTTTATCTTCTCACCCACCTATCAGTGTGGCCAGAGAACAGTGCGGCACTGTAGGGGAGAACCTGATAATGATGAGGTACTCATCATCCCCTAGGTCTTGAACTTCCACACATTTTTCAGTCACTACATCCAGCTCCTCCAGAGTATTCGGTTTCTCTGGATCCCGAATTGTGCGAATAACATCTAAAGAAAAACATTACAGCAATAACTGAAGATATGATCAACACACATCAACCTTTAATATATAGCAATACTGTCCAAAGTGTTGTAAAAAAAAGTCTCAGGTTTATTTACTAGTGGATTTCTCATTTTTTAGATCAAAGAATCAGAACGAGGGAACCATACTCAGGAAAAGTTTTAAATAGTTTATTAATTATATATTACTTTTAAATACTTATTACTTTTTACTTGAGACAATCACTTCCTGTTTTATCATCACATGATATCAACATCCATTCACAATCAAACTACAAACATACAAAATCATTCTACTTTGAATTACAATAAAGAAATATCAACACAGAAAATTATTATTATTTCTACTACTATTATTACTATTAATAATATTATCATTATTATTATTACTATTACTATTATCACTATTATTATTATTACTATTATCACTATTATTATTATTATTACTATTACCACTATTACTATTATTATTACTATTACTATTATCACTATTACTATTATTATTATTATTATTACTACTATTATTATTACTATTACCACTATCACTATTATTATTATTATTATTATTACTATTATTATTATTATTATTATTACTACTATTATTATTACTATTATCACTATTATTATTATTATTACTATTATCACTATTATTATTATTACTACTATTATTATTACTATTATTATTATCACTATTATTATTATTATTATTACTATTATTATTATTATTACTACTATTATTATTACTATTATTAATATCACTAATATTATTATTATTATTACTATTACTACTATTATTATTACTATTATTATTATCACTATTATTATTATTATTATTACTATTATTTCTCTTATGTTTAAGATACTTATAACTTTGTTATTATAATATTGTTTGATTATTACTATTTTTTTCTTTTTCTTAAGCACTTTGGTCAACCTCATTTGTTTTAAATATTCTATAAATATAAAGTTGAGTTGATTTGACTATTATTATTATTTTATAAATTCTAAGCTTGAAGAAAGTCATTATTCCCAATGAAGAAATTTCAATATACTAAATTTTAAATGTTGAGGACATAATAAATGTTCAGTCTTACAATGTACTGGTACTATAAATGGTACTATAAAGTCAGGTAGCATGTAATAAAAAGACATGGCCTGCCGCACACACACATTTTGCCCTGCATTAAAGGTTTCTTTAGTAAATTTAGTCTAACAGGGAAAACTGCAGCACTTCCTGGGTGCATTAGAGGAACAGTTCAGTGTCACTCTTTACCTTGCTTCACCACTTACCATACACTTCTAGAGCCTTCTCCTCCATCTTTTTGGACCTCTGTACATTATATTCACCAGAAAGTCTAGAGAGATGAAAAACCTTATTTACAATACTAGAAATGATCTCCATTTTCCAAACGCCTCCATAATCGCGCTCTGTGACTTTGACAATGGAGAACCTAGCTGCGCTTGACTGGGCTGATGGTGGTGTCCTAAATCGCTCCTTGCACCCTAGATAAGTGCACTTCATAGGCTATGACGCAATTCACCTTCATGAGTTTACACTGCCTCTGTAGTGCACTAGACAGCAATTAAGGCTCCAACCTAAAGCGCAACTTTCACTTCCGTATTTATATAAGGCATGAGTAAATGATGTCCGACTGGCGAAAAATAAAAAAGGATATCCTCAATTAAAACCACTTGCATATTACTTGGTATATAATAATAATTATTAATATTAATATTTGCATGTTTATAATTACGATGATACCTCTTAAAGAACTTGTTTCTTCAAGCCAACACCGCTTAATCAATCGGTTATCAGCTACTCCTGTCTAGGTTGATCCCCGAAGCCTAAGCGAGCTGTCATTGTATTGGTTAAAGGGTAGCACGTGACGATCCATGGCACGTGATTGTCAGCTGCGTGATTTTTGTTTCTTCCTGTTTACTTATATCCGAGGGGTGTCAGCTTTCTGGGTTCCTTTCATGGTGGAGATATTAGTTTGTGTACTTTACTGCAGTCTGGACTTTCTGCGATATAGTTTGGAGCAGTTATAAAGCGTTACACCATGTTAAGTCGGACTGAGAGGTGTGTACACAGTGCGTTAGAAGTCGCACTCGTACCGGACAGTGGCTTCAGTACAGATGTCGAGAGTATGGTTAAAGCCACAATGGCCGCTGGCTGTTCACTGCTTTGCTGTCTGAGTGCTGACGGGAAACTGATGCTCAGTGATGTTTCTGATCCGGATACTCCAGTGCATGTGCCTGAGGACTCCTACACAGAGTGAGTTCACTGGCTTTTCACCTAACAGTGTCTTTCCCTTCATATTAGGTGTCTCCCCTTCCTTCCTTCCTAACTTCCTTCTTTCATCCATTCATTCATTTTATCTATCTATTCATCTTTCCATCCATCCCTTCATCTATCCATCCATCTATCCATCCATCCCTTCATCTATCTATCAATCTATTTATCTATTTATCTATCTATCTATCTGTCTGTCTATCTATCTGTCTGTCTATCTATGCATCTATTTATCTATCTATCTATCTATCTGTCTGTCTGTTTATCTATCTATGCATCTATCCATCCATCCATTCCTCTATCTATCTATCTATTAATCTATCTGTCTAACTATCTATCCATTCCTTCATCCATCCATCCCTTCATCTATCTATCTATCTATCTATCTTTCTGTCTATCTGTCTATCTATCTATCTATCTATGCATCTATCCATCCATCCATCTATCTATCTATCTATCTATCTATCTATCTATCTATCTATCCCTTCATCCATCCATCTATCTATACATCCATCTATCTATCCATCCATCCATTCCTTCATCCATCCATCTATCTATCCATCCATCCATCCCTTCATCTATTTATCTATCTATCTATCCCTTCATCCATCCGTCTATCTATCCATCCATCTATCTATCTATCCATCCATCTATCTATCCATCCATCTATCTATCCATCCATCCATTCCTTCATCCATCCATCTATCTATCCATCCATCCATCCCTTCATCTATCTATCTATCTATCTATCTATGCATCCATCTATCCATTCACATATTTATCTATCCATCCATCTATCTATCCATCCATTCACCCATCTATCTATCCATTCATCTCTCTGTCTCTTTGTCTGTTTGTCTGTCAGTCTGGTATACCAGATGTTCAACCTCATTGGTCACGGCAACAAATTTTTGGGTTTGAATCTCACTCATCTACTGAACCGTTTAATCCTGTTAGGCGTAACTGTGCAAGTCTTTGGACTGTGGTGGAAACAGGAGTACCCAGAGGAAACCTAAGCAAACACAGGGAGAACATGCAAACCCGACACAGAAACAAGCAAGCCCGAAACTCGTACTCAGAACCTATTTGCTGTAAGGCGGATTTGCCGAAAGCTACGCCACCGTGCCAATCTTGCAACTGACAAGGACATTTCTGTGTGGAGTTGGCAAGTTATAGGGAATTTAGTTCTGAAAAAAAATGTCCCACTCGTGACACAAAAATACTGTGGAATGCCCCGTTTGCCCTGTGATAGACTGGTAATCTGTTCAGGATGGACACTGTCTGTCACGTGAAGTCAGCTGGGATTGGCTTCAGTTTTACTTGTGACCTGGACAGAAATGCTAATGATGTTGGATGGAACGCTATCCATCAGTATTAAATGTTAATGATGATGGAGAGACACAAGTAAAACAGGGCAGATTAAAAGCATTTATAGACATGATTTACATCATATGTTCTTGTGTAAAATTATTTTTATTCATTCTTCCTTGTTTAGACACGTCATGATATGTCAAATTGGTAAAATATACGATATGCTAGACTAATTGGACACCATGTAAGGTAGGCTCACACTATGCCGATGTTGGTCCCAATTTTTACTCATGTTCACGATCAGCATGTTCAAAATATTTGAAATTTTGGTAAAGATCAGTAAACATCCGTAAAGATCGGTAGCATTAAACATTGGAATAACATTGTACACTGTACAATGTACATTGTACGTTGAAACAGTATGTATCAGTCAACATCTGTAAAGATTGCCAAAACATTGGTAAAGACTTGTACAACAACCAAACATCAGGACACATTGGTAAAGATTGGTATAACATTGGTACGACATCCATAAAGACTGGTACAACGTCCAAACATTAGGACACATCGGTAGAGATCTGTACAACATCAGTAAAGATCAGTAGCATTAAAGATTGGTACAACATCAGTAAGGATCAGTCAACATCTGTAAAGATTGGCAAAACATTAGTGAAGATTGGCACGACATTGGTCAAGATTAGTGCAACATTGATAAACGTTGGTACAACACTTAAACATTAGGACACATCGGTCTAAGATCAGTATCGTGTGAGCCTATCTTAAGTCCTGGGAACACTTGAAACCAGAGGAGCTGGATCAAACCCACACAGGGACCGAAAGCACAAAGTTTACCCAGCCTTTTCTGCTGTGCTTCCATGACACTTGCTGTCTTTTGCTCACCTCCATTCCATAATTCCATATTATCTAAATAAATCCTTAGCTCTGTTTGCAGTGAACGCTATATATTATCTCATCTTGTTTAATAGCTTTCTCTGGGAAGTGTCCACTGAGCAAAATAAAGTGGACAAGCTCAGACTCCTGACTGTTAAACCAGGCTTTAATCTCAGGCTTCAAGAGATCCATTCAGAAATTCAGCTGACGTCAGTGTCCGAGTGTGCTACAGACCGACTCCTGCAGCTCGTCAACAAGGACTTAAGTGAGTGTTAAAACGTGTTATATGTTCATATACAGCACATAGCAGTTATATTCTGGTTCGCATGTATTTTTTAAAAATGTAAACAGGTCAACATCCTGCATGTATGCCAGAACCATGTAACCGTAACAGATTTAACTTAATACTATCTGTGAGTAATAAAAAAAGAATTTGATTTATTTCACTGAAATTATAAACCATGATGATGTGAACTGAAAGCTTGAAACCTGTGGCTGCTGTGAAACCTGTTGCTGGTGGAAGAGTATTTAAATGTACCCTCCTGAACCGTCACCAATAATGGAGTCTCTGTTCCAGATGAGAGTAAGCTGGCGTCTGTGAAAATTCTATCATTCACTGATGGCGTCTCTTGTCTCCTGCTGAACGGATGTGTCCTGGTACATCTTCAGTGGCAGGAAGGTTGTGCTGAGCCAGAGCTGCTGTCTTCCTGTGTACTCAGCCTTCCATCTAAAACTCAGAATATGTTCACTGATTACCAGCTCTGCAACGGCATTCTGTTCAGGTTAACAAGCCCTGGAGTCATACGTATCCTTTTCATTACCTGACATGTTAACCAAACCGGTGTTTGTGTGTTTCTAGATACAGTAGCACTGTAGCTTCATGCTTTCCTGTGTCTGTACTTTTCCCATGTGCACACGGTTAAGTACAATATTATACAATATGAGCTCTGACAGGCAAAGTGAATAACCTTGCTTATGCCGAGGTGGGATGTATAAAGTAGAAAGTGAACAGTCAGTTCTCGAAGTTGGGGTGATGTAATCAGGAAAAATGAGCAAGCATTTAGAGCTGAGTAAGTTTGACAAAAGCCATATTGTGATCCTAAATGACTGGGTCACGTAGGGTGTTCCTGGTATGCCTGGAGAAGTATTTACCAAAGCTGGGGACAGAAAGTTGGGGGCAACCATAGCCTTATGGTTAGAGAAGCGGTTTTGGGACTGAAAGGTCGTTGGTTCAATTCCCCAACCAGCCGGGAATATGTGTGGCGGTGGGGGGGGTGAGCTGCACCTTCCCTTCCCTACCTATCCTCCAACTGCTGTCCGGGTGTGTGTGGCGGCCCACTGCTCCAAGTGTGTGCGCACTCACTGGTTATGTATGTGTGCTTACTTTGGATGGGTTAAATGCAGTGGCAACTATTTCTCTTGCGGGATTAATACAGTATAGCAAAAAAACAAAGGTGGTCCAAGGCAGGGCAACCAGGTGAACTGGCAAGAGTGTCACAGGAGTGTCGTTGATGCTCTTGGTGGTGAAGGCGAGTACGTCCAGTCTGATCCCACAGAAGAACTACTGTGGCACAAATTGCTGAACTGTTAATGCTGACTGTGATAGAAAGGAGTCAGAACACACAGTGGATTGCTTTTTTTAATGGGGCTTCCTAGTTGAAGACCAGTCAGGTGGTGTTAATGTTATGGCTGACAGGTGAATACATTCTCTGATATGGGGGTGTGCAAGAAAAAAATAAACATGGTGAAACATCAAGGCAGGATGTTTGATGATTGAGTCCTAACACTAGTACTTTTTATTAAACTGTTTAAAAAAAGGACTTTTTGAAATTTAGGATGCACATCTTGATAACATTCACAAAATTTCAATTAGGCCTTTCCTTAATTTAATATATCAGATGTGTTGGACAGTACAGATGGGAAGCACCTGGCTACAGTGGATCTCCCTGCTTACTACATATCAAAACAGAGAGATGCTGAAGCTGTGGAGTCTCTTTCTTCCTTCTGCCTTCTCCACATTTCACAAGACCTCAGCACAGCCGTGGCTGCCACCACACAGAACCAAGCAGTGGCGGTTGATCTCAATGACTACTTCCGGTGTGTTTAGTGGTTATTTATATGTCGCTTGCTTGTCTTCCATGTTGTTGTCCCAAATGCAATGAGGATTTATTTACATTTTGTTTTGTACTTCTGTTTTTACTGGCATATAACGTGAACGTTTGTTGTTTCTTTTATGTTTTTGATAAAGATCTGGATGTTGTAGAAGGAAGGGCTATAGAATGTTAACCATGTTAGCATACAAGGTGATTATTATGGTTAAACTTGTAGTGGAAGTTGGTAAATGATTAAATGATGATTAATATAAAAAAAGGATGATATGAGGCATTAAGAATAATTGCAGAGTTGCTTAAATGGGTGACGTGCTAGCAAACCTCGCCCCAGATGAAACCCCAACGATTGCTTCTACGTAGCGCAAAACTAACGAGCACGGAAGTAACATCATGTCTAAATGAAGGCCTTTCGCTGAGGCTTTTCGCTGAGCATCAGAAGAGTGGGAAAATATAGCCCAAGGTCACCAAGCCTGGAGTAAACAATCTCTAAGCCACAGCCTTCTCCAGTAGGCCAGGAATTAATGGTGTCAATTGTAAGACAGAACTGACTAGGGTATAAATGCTCTTGAGGGGATTGGGGTCTTCAAAGGCTCATTTGAAGATCAAACTTGTCACACTGAACTGCTAAACACTTGGCTGAATAAAATTGTTTCTGATTTTGAACCTCTCATGGTGAATTGAACTGGGTCTGCCAAGGCAATGTGTAAAAGTAGTGACGTTGCAATCAGTCCCTTTTTTCTCTTATGAACTTTTTTTTTTCTTTTTACAGGATTCACATAGATCACTTGCACTGTCAGCAGGAGCCCAGCCCTCTTCCTCTCATACCCACAAAGCCTTGTGATCAAGACAGCATTGCCAACTCAACTTACAGTCAATCTATCCTGGGTACCCACTTCCAGACTGATCAGTAAGGCAGTGTAACTCTGTTATATAAATAACTGTGTTTAGTGTATACTGGGATTAAATGGCACTTTAAAGGAAAAGAAAATGTATAGTTTAGCACACACTGATGGACAGATCATATCACATGTTTTTCAGGGTTTTTTTTAACCCACTAAACAATCACTAAAGTAGTGATGTCACAGACCCCACACAGGGCTGCAATGTTTAGTGGTTTCAGCCAGCAGTGTTGTATCATCCGGGCAAAGAATATCTATCGTTTAATTCATTTGATATCCGATATTCCAGTTTATTTCTGAAAAAGAAATACATTGACTTACTGTTAAGGCATCTTTATTATGCTTTACACAGTTTTACCCAGACTTCCTGTCTTGTTTGAACTGCCAGTGATGATGTAGAAAGGACATGGCAGGTTACTCATATTCACCATGGATCAGCTGAGAATACTGGGCCCACTCGACCTAACATCCAGACCCTTACAGTGTTTTGATTGGGGGTGTCACAGTGGTGTAGTGGTTAGCACATCCACCTCACAGCAAGAAGGTCCTGAATTCAAGCCCTGTGCTTGGCGAGCGTCATTTCTTTGTGGACCTTGCATGTTCTTTCCGTGGGTTTTCTGCTACACTAGCAACCCTAGTAGGATAAAGTGGTTCAGCAAATGAGTAAATAAATGAGTGATGTTTTGATTGGCTGAAATTATAGCAGGGGTGCCTAATGGCAGTTGTCGTGAAATCAGTCTGACCCCCAGTTATGTTGACATTCTAAGTGCCATAAAATGTGGGGTTTTTTTTGTTTTGTTTTTGTTTTTTTTTGGTTTGGGGAGCTGAAATACAGTAGTGATATATATCCTTCAGTGTGTGTGCTAAACAATGGATTTTCTTTTCTTTTACTGTCATAATTGTGTTGGCCCTGATCTACTGGTGCTCTCCTATTGTCTAAAACCAGACTCTCATCTATAGCGGACAACCGTTTAGCGATGAACACCTTGTGTTAGTATTCCTTCCTTTATTATAAGTGTCCATAATAAACCAGACACACATTTTACTGGTAAATTAATACTCCTTGATGTGTTCAACATGCTAGACCTTAGTCTAACCAGTCATTTTGCAATTACATTACAGTAATTATAGCTATGCCTTATGTCTTGACCCTTTGCGCACAGCTCATGGGATGCAAGGCTGGCTTTGCTCTATAAGCAAGCTAAAGCTCCAGTTCCTCAAGCTTTACGGCTGCCATGGTACAGAGACCTCCCTCGCGCTGAGTGCCATCAAGCAGCAGCCACCGCCAAGCTCAGTCAGTCCACTCTGCCACCAGGGGGTGCTGTAATGTCTTTCACTCCACCTGAACGGACCACACCGAACCTATTGGTTGTCTCCGAATTTTCAGCAGTGCTTAGCTTCGCTTCACCTGATAACAGCAGTACCACCCTGGCCTACTGGGACCTGGAGACTCAGAGTGTTACATATCATTACATTGAGGTGCCAGCTTTGCCTGTTTGCTGGGCAGAAGAGGAACACCTCTGTCTGATTTTAAAAGGTGAATCATAACCATTTTACAGAACAGATATGGTATCTGTTCTCTTCTATTGTGAAGCACTGCCCGGCTACTGCAGCCTGAGATATTAAGTTTTCACTTTTTTATTGTCACATTCTTAGCAATATGAATTGCATGACATAGTAAAAAGGTGACTTTAGTATATAACGTTTGTGTGTGTTTGTGTTTCAGCATCTGGCATGTCACTGGTGCTGTTCTCGGTTTTTCAGGAAGAGCTGCTGAACAGATTGATGGTGTTTGGGAGTGCTGGGATGGTGGACTCGCTCTGCCATATTAATGCTTGGGGTCGCTGTTCAATGCCGATCCACTCACTGCAGGTGCACATCGTTACCTCATATATACCATGTTTCCCCGATAATAAGACCTACCCCGATAATAAGACCTACCCTTACTTCAGCAGAACGGTCCAAAATAAGCCCTA
>JAOUQZ010000010.1:16353456-16371581 GCA_028564935.1 Neosilurus hyrtlii | reverse complement strand
TGTGTGTGTGTGTGTGTGTGTGTGTGTGTGTGTGTGTGTGTGTGTGTGTGTGTGTGTGTGTGTGTGTGTGCGTGCGTCTGTGTGTGCGTCGTCTTCTTCTTTTGTGCTTAGGGTGTCCGCATAGTACATATTTGTATTACTTCCTACAATATTCACCTTGCAGAAGTGTATGTGACCCGACCAAATTACATTATGGAGATAAAGGCAAGTGAAAGTGCAAGCACTGACTAGCTTTTTGATTCTCTGATGAAATGGCTGACACCGTTGCTATGGAGTTTGCAGAAAAACAGTCGGAGCATCGAGTAGTGAGTTGGATTTGCACTTTCGGAGCTTTTTTCTCCGTAATGTAATTTGCTGATAAGGTCACATATATATAGTGGTTGAAAAAAAAGAGGGGGAGGGCATGGATTTGTAATTTTCATCTGTCGCTAAGATAAATAAATTACTTGTCACAGATCCGTAACTCATTCATTCATTCGTTCATTTTCTGAACTGCTTATTCCTAATTAGGGTCACGGGGAGGCTGGCGCCCATCTCAGCCGACTCTGGGCGAGGGCGGGGTTCACCCTGGACAGCTCGCCAGGCCATCGCAGGGCAGATCTGTAACTTTCATTTTAAATGATGTGGCACATAATACTTCATTATTTGATTGTATAGTAGCCTATTGTAAAATTGTGGTGAGTATTTAAATTCCCGTTGGGATGTCACCAGAGTTGCTTGAGTTAGTACATAATTTCATCATTTGTGTCTATAAATAGATGTGCAGGATCTGTGTCCAGCATTGGATCTGCTTAAAACTGCTATCCGAGACACAAACACCGAGGCTCAGAGTCGACAGTTCTGTGAACAGCTGGTCAGCATAACACTAAACTTCCTCAATGCACAAATCAGAGTCATCGTAACCAGCACTCCAGGTAACATACACTCGGTTTGTTCACAAATTCCTTATACATGCTGGTGTTACACCCTTATTTAAAGTCTTCTCAGTATGGTCGATGGGTAAAAGACAATGTGTACAAGTAGGGTTGGGTGTTATATGAATATATTATCATACAGCGATATGATTATTTAATTTGTTAGCCAGTTGATTTGTCGGAGTATGGTGGTTTAGAAGAAATATTACGTTTGCTTCAGAACTGAATAGATAGCTACAGTTTTTTTTACCCCATGAGTACAACACTGAAGAGTCTGTATAATGTAGCAGGATACATAGAACTGGCTGAATAAAAAGTAAGCCTGTGAAGCAAAGCGAAAAAACGGGTAGTGCTGGGCTGCTCACATTTATACCAGGTGTCTGATGTGCCCAAACTGACCGTACGTGTACACAAGAACCTATCACGCAACCCTATGTACTACAGTATACTGAATTTCTTTGACTAGTGACCGGTTCCTCATTCTGCTGTTCCAGAGCTGGATGCTAACTTGAATGAGTGTGTGAAGATCTTGAATGGTTATATCTCTGAACTGCGTACCTATCTGAGGAGGTTCCCATGGGTGGTAGGGGGTGAGAATCAGACTCCTGTCTCAGACACTGCCCCTGATGCAGCTATTGAGGATGAATGGGAAACACGCTCTGTTGAGGTAAGGGGCCGCTATAAGTACTAGACTATACTGGTCCCAGGTAAAACATGCCTAGCTTTTGCCATGAATGTCATTTCAGAAATGTGATTATTGCTGCTATGAATTTTGGTCATGCTATAGTCTGTTCACTTAGCTAGAAGTAATTATAAACCAAATTTTCTATTTTATTGGACAGTTTAGTTTAGTAACCATTTACTTTTAAAATAGGTTGAGACGTCTAAATCTTACAGACTATATTTTAGATTTTAAGCACATTTAAGCCTGAATGACTGATTAAAAAGCTATATGTTTATTTATTTATTTTATTTCGGTTATAAATAATACGTTTAAAAATCTAAAATGCAGTTCCATTCAACTAGATAAATCCAAGTGCTAGTCTTCTTCTAAGATACAACAGATTCACGTGAGTAGTCCGTGAGTAGTACTCGACTGAACTCGACTGCTAGAGGGGCCGTAGTTTGACATCCCGGTCATTCCAGGTTTTTTATTGTCTCACCTGTTACTTTGTGACTCACATTTCACTAACGTTCTCAAAAAAAATTGCCAGAAAAGGATTTCTTTATACATAGATGCGCCTTTTTTTTTTTTTTTTTTCCCTGTACCATGTTTATTACACTTGGCACGAAGAAGCAATAATAAGCATGGTGTCAACGAATTTTAGGTCAAGTGGGAATGAAACTAGCCATCAGTCACTAGCCATCAGAACCGCCCCCGTGTGAGGCCTGCTTTACAGTTTCTGCTCTCCAACATCAAACAGTATGCTTCTAGCGCAACCTGCCTGGTACTCCAGTTCAAGTGTCATTCATAAATATCTGGTTCGCTGTCTCAGATTTAAGTATGTGTGTCTCACTGTGTTTTTGTTTCTGTGCATGTTGTAGGAGGTTATCCAGTGTGCCATATTAAACAGAGAGCTTCCACGTGCACAGGCATATCTTCGCAGACACAACTGTCCCGAGCAGAAGCTGGGGGAACTGAGGAAAACAGGCCTGAGACTGGCTTTTACTTGTCTCACACATCGAGACCTACAGCAGGCCACAAGCCTGTTCACAAACATGGTACACAACTGCACTGACACACAGTGCATAGCATTACATACTATATATACAAAATAAACTATATATCACAACTGCATAGCATTACATACTATATATACAAAATACTACTAAAAGGTACTGTTTTTGAACATGACTTATTTTTTTTGTGTGTATGTCTCTCTGTCTCCCTTTCTGCCTTTTCCTCTGTCACTCCATTTCAGGGGTTTAATGTAAAAGAGCAACTTTATAAGATCTGTGTTTACACGGCTGATCGGGACTTCAGGGCTTTTATGGTGAGGAAGCGTGTCAATGACAGAATGCACACCCACCCAGTCTATTGAATTTCATTAAAAATATGATTTCCTATGTTTAGAACACTGTCATCAAGTCAAGTTCCTGGTTATAATTATGGGATGGAAATAGCCTGTAGGCCACATGTTTATGCTTGTAGCTCAGTTTGGTGTTTGAAATTATTAAAGCGCTATTTTTGATGTATTTTTACTAATGAAACAGGTAGATGAATTGAAAAGGCTTAATCATCTTTCCACTGAGGACTTAGAAAAAGTGGAGTTCATTAAACAGATTGAAAATTTGTATGCCAGACCAGCAACGAGATGCTCAAAGCCTTTTGACAAAAAGAGGTAAGGCAGTTAATTTTTTATATGCTTTAAGGCATAAAAATAAAATAAAATCTAAAATAAAATAAATTAGAAAAATAGAAACTATGTAGTAAATGTGTAATTTGTCAGGTCATTTCAGTATGTTTGTGTTTTGTCTATACTGTATGTGATTGAGATTGCGAGTTTTAGTACATATTAGATCCAGCTATTTAAACTTGTACACGTATATATCCCTTCGGTATCCATGTGCCTGGTCCCATCTGAGCTCAGCAGGATTTGGCCTGGTTAGTATTTGGATGGGAGACCACCTGGGAAAATCAGGTGCTGTGGAGGGTTATAGGGAAAAGAGTTGGCAACCTATCCTGTGAAAAGTCTGTGAAGAGAACTCAATGAGGATAGTATATGAAGTACAGATCTCGCGTTTCCTGTGTGTAGGGTTCTTCAAAAAAGCCAGTCGGACGTTGAGAGCAGAAACATACTACAGGAGATATTACATGAACCTTCGTCTTGCTCTGTCGAATCTCTAATTGGCTCAGTGCGTCTGGATTGGGTCAAGCACTGGGACAACGACACGCAAAAATCTGTGCTGCTCTCCCGAATCACAGACCACCGTGAGTGTATAAATAAATGTTACCTCCTGCTAATTTATTACATTATTGAAGCAGCAGCGACAGAGCTTTTAGGAGAGAATGCATTATTTACTTTAGAGCTAAAAGAATGTGTATCCAGGGCCCATGTGTAAATCCAGTATAAAAGCTGCTTTGTTGTTTTACTGATTTAATGCATTTGCTGTCTTGCCTCAGAGTTGCGTTCCTGTGATCCAGCTGTGCTGTGGTCCTACCTCACCTCCCTCCATGACCAGGACAGGATTACTGCATGGTTAACACACACAGCCACACAAGACTGCCAGAGCAATGCTGCCTCCAAATGGCCCACGCTCACCGCTGCTATTGTGGATGGAAACACTTACTGTAGTGATTATCTGAGAGATCAGATTCTGGACATGCTTGCCAGGTCAGGATTAGGAGCTGAACTGAAATGATGTTTACGTTTCTGTGGCATTTGTTTAGCTTTTTTTTGTATTTAGGCCATTCTATTTTTAATTCCTGTTTCGTGGAGCCGCCAATGTTAATATTCTGGAAAAAAAATTACATTGGGAAAAACTTATTTCTGCCGGTCTTAACTTGCCGAGTGCAATGAATTTTAAAACTGTAACCTTTCGTCGCCCTCTCACATCAGCTATTGTAACTACATATACATTTGCACATGCATGTCTCAACTCACCTGTTGAAAGTGTTGCCGCACCCAACTGCTGTTTTGAATCCAGAGATCACTGTGTGCTTACAAAATTCTGGCACACGAGACTATCGGAATTGATACTATCAACATGTGTGATACAACTGGTCAATGCAAGTTTTTTTTAGTTCCCAACCACTAAGTGGCCCGGGAGCTATAGGAATGGGTTCTGTGCGTCCATCTGTACGTCCATCACACTTTAGTTTCCGGACATTTACTTGCTGCGCGCTAAATCTGGGGCTTTAAAACTTGGTATGCTCACTACTATGATTGCTAGGCTGTGTTTGTGTGAGTGACCTTGACCTACTTTTCAAGGTCACAGAGGCAAAACTGTATATTAGGTTTCCAAACATTTACTTGCCGCCCGCTGAAGCTGGAGATTTCAGACTTGCTAAAACTGTTAAATTTAAATCAAAGCACTGGTTCGGGCTTCTTTAAGAATACAAGAAAGGGCAAAATAAATATATTATGTTATAGTAATTTTAACCTTATTGTATTCTTGTTCAGTTGTGTTGTTAAAGAAAAAAATAATTTTTGCCTGTCTTGGGTTTACAAAATAGAACTCCGAACAAGGAATTTTTTTTTCTTTACTAATAAGATCTTTTTTCGCTCACAATGTTTGTAATTTTTAGTGTAATGAGAAATCTAACGGTAGTAGAATAAAGGACTAAAGTGCTGCTGTATCATTTTCCTTAACTAGAGATGAAGGCCCAACTTTGTGAGCACCATAGGAAACTGTTAATATTAAAAAAAATTAAGTCTTAAATTTGTAAATTAAGAAAAACTCAACAGAATATCTGTTCAGCATAAAATTTGCACATCTGTTAGCGACATATAAATTATAAATATTTACACACATATTTTTCATGAACATCCTTTTTTTTTATCCTACTGAATTTGAAGAAAAAAGTCATGCATTGTTTTTGTGCCCCACAGGCAAGAAGTGTTTGTGCAGTCAGAGATGTCTGACTTTGAACAGCTCCTGTGGAGGTTAGGTCAGGCCAGAGGAGTTATGCAAGACATAAATGGCTCCCCTGTCCCACAGTTCCAGGCTTCTAATGGACAGGACTTCCACACATGCTTTATTCAGTATTGTCTGGAGAACAACCTGCATTATCTGCTCTATACCTACATGGAGCATTACAGGTAAGTTAGAATCCTGTAGTCGTAACAGGTTAATCAAGTGGATTTCAGCATTCACTGGCATGAACAATATGGGCCAAAAGATTAGATCACAATATTTTCATACATTTTCACTATAGCAGTATTTGTCATGGGCGGCACTGTGGCGTAGTGGTTAACATATCCACTTCACAGCAAGAAGTTTTCTTTTTAAAGTTTGCATGTTTTCGATGTGCTTGTGCAGGTTTTCTGCAGGTTCTCCAGTTTCCTCCCACAGTCCAAAGACGTGCATGTTAGGATGACTGGCTGTTCCAAATTGCCCCTGGGTGTGAGTGTGTGTGTGTGTGTGTGTGTTGCCCTGTGATGGACTGGCGAGCTGTTCAGGGTGTACTCCGCATTCGACCTGTGTCAGCTGAGATAGGCAGTTTGGCAAATGAATGACTGAATGAATAAATATTTCTTCCGGTACACATATTAGACATTTTGCTCTTATAACAATGTTAAGAGACAAAATAACTTGACATCAGATGCAGACTGTAAGTATACAGACACCAGGGGGTGCTCACACACTCATTTGTGCGCCTCAGAATAATTCAGTTCCTTTCTCCACAGGACACTTATTCATGAGCTGCAGTGCTATATTTTGGCTCTTGGACCTGCATCTGTATTTGCTTTGTTTTTTTCTGTATGTATGTTTTTGGCTGCTTCCTCCAGTTTATGGTAAATAAAGTGCAATTTCTTCCACCTGTGACCGTGTATGCTCCTTACTCTCCTACTCCTGACAGTAAGAGTATAATGTAACAGGCTTAATTAAGTTAGTTCTTCATGCTCTGCTACATTATACATACTCTTCATTGATAATATATCGATACGCCGCCCAGCCATAATTAAAAAATCAGTAGCATGATTTGAATACATCACTTCAGAAAACACATGAACACACACACCCTGAACCTGTACCAAACTCCTGAGATCATTGTTTACGTTGCTAACCAGTGATGCCTGAACGTTATTTTTCAGTGCCACTGACTATTTCTTGTGCCACAGATGCTCAGTGGGTCACTGTAATCAAGTTGTTTACTAGTCAGAGGCCAGTTGGTGTTCTTTGACCATTGTATGATGTTTTAATCTAAAGGTGGTTATATATTATTCTAAACTTTTTTTTCTGTTTAAACAGATTGACTCCCAGTAACTGCCCTGCAGTTGGAGACAGGGATTTATATGAGAGTTACCCCTGGTTTGAGATGATGGTAAAACTGCAGAGCATTACAAGAGATCTTAAAAGTAAGTTTAAAGTCTCTGGAACAACTTTTTTTTTTTTTTTTTTTTGGTCAGTTTAAAATTATATGTTTGTAAACTTTTGGTAAATTTTTTCATTTAAGGTTAAAGTTGGAACAATGAGATTTTTCCAGTAATACTATTTACTGCAGCAATAGAGCAACATAGTTTATATCTGTGTGTATGCATAGTTTATGTCTGTTTACATTGCAATGCGAAAAGTAGCAAAAACTCACGTGATCATCCTGTGGTTTTTGTCAGTAAGACAAAACAAGTTTGCATATGAATACATGCCACATTATTCTTTTCTTTCATATGTACAATCGACTCTTGTTTGATATATGTGCGTATGATTTTTATCTGTGCCTAGTTTTATTTTATTCAGAAGCTCCCTAGTTTATATCTGATTTGTTAGTTTAATATCTACTTTTATTATTGCTATTAACTTGCCTCATATGAAGTGGGGGGGTTCACTTCCTATTCTCACGCTTTCACACTCTTGCAAGAGTAAAAGAGCTGCAGTTTTAAATAGGCACGAATTTTAGCAGATGTAAGTAGTAAGCAAAAAAATAAAAAGTAGCAAAATGTAAGTAAAAACCACCAGATGATGAAAAGTGCTTGCCTTTCACTTTACATGTAGGTCCATTATAAAATATTCATTATTATTATCCATTATCACGGTGTTAATGAAGAAATAAAATCAATGATAGGGAAAATCAATGATAGGGAAAAAGATTAATTACCTCCACAAAGGAGGTTATGTTTTACCCTCAGACTTTGTGTTTGTTTGTGTGTTTTGTTAGCAGGATTTTATGATGTGCAAATTTTTCATAAAATTGGTAACAAAGGTGGTTGATTTTGGAGATGATCCGCATTTGGATTACAAATGATCTAGGAATTTTTGAAACAGTTCTTTAACATTGTGAAATGGGACAATTTTTTGGATGTGTGGTATTACAACAGGGGTAGCTGTGTACTCAGTTATTTGCAACAACAAAATAGCTATCTGTAGATTTTTATGAAATTTCTGCAAGTGGTGGGGTTTTGGACAAGGGAAAAATTTTGAAGGATGATCTGGATCAAATTTTGGATCCAGGACCTTTTTAATGGATTTTTTTAACATTGTGAGGGCAATTTTGTACATTTTTTACATATGGGGATTGTTGGGCTTGGACGAGGTTTGCACTCTACAGGTGTAAAACAGTAAGAAAATAGGCTATTAAGCCTAATAATTAAAAGGATTGTGTGCAGTTTTTACTAATTATTTGGATTTTATACAATAAAAAAATTGTACTTGTAAAGAATTTGACATTTAAGTGATATTAAATTTTGTGAATGCACTTTTTTTTTTCCCCCTAGATCCAGAGCGGGTTTTTCAGGCAAGCCTGACGAGTGCACAGGTGCTATTACCAGGCAGTCAGGCTAGTGTTAGCAGCATGCTACTAGAGGGACACAGCCTTCTTGCTCTCGCCACTATAATGTTTGCACCTGGGGGAATTGATCGGGTAGGAGTGCTAGTATCCTCCATTCATTACCATTTAACACATAAGTAATTGGAATTGAATCATTAATTCTTTACACTTTCCCATACGACTTTTACTAATTAGATGTTTTTTCACTCCCCACCGTTAATCTGTCTTATTACGTCTATAAGTAACTATCCACCTAAGCAAGAAACTTCAGAAATTTTGGATGTATGTAGTTCTTCTTGAATATGATTATTGTGTATGTTTGTGTGTAGATGGTGACAGAAGACGATAAGGGTCAGGATGTCCTGTCTAGTGTTGACCCACAGCTCCTGAGGATGGCACTGAGTGCATACCCCAAACTCAAAGCTGCTCTTTTTCCCCAGACTGGCCCAAGACTCACCTCAGTTTGTGATGTATCAATATACCACCTCATGCAGGTATATAAATATGTTATGCTCAGTAGTGTTTTACAAACAGTTCTAGAATTACAGCATGAACAATATGCCACAGACGTGTTTAACCTCAAATAACCTCACAAATTCCCACAAACTTCTAAAGGAGTGTAAGTGAGGAAAGTTCCCCCCCCCTATTTCTTTAGCAAGAAAATCCTTCGCCCTGGGAGTTCTAAATTAATGGCTGTTGTCAATTAGCATTTGTGGGGAAGAGGTCTACTAATCTTTGTCAGTGTGGTGCAGATAGACTAAAAATAATCTGCAGCAGCGTCAAGCCAAGCTCAAACAAATCTGGACTGTTTTTAACAGAAGTTTTTAACACCTCACAGGGTATGGCGTATTACAGGATAATTAAAACAGAGAATTGGCATCGGGGTCCAACTGCTGGCTTTTGTGAGCTGTTTGACTATGAGCATTTCTCCAACACATCAGTCACACTCTTTTGTAATTAGCAGTTCTATGCTAAGGTTTGTTGGACTCGTACAGACTTCTTACAGCTTTGTCAGCTTCATCCTCAGGCTAGTGATAGTGGTTAATGAGCCGGACAGCCTCTCCACATAATAAACGTCTGAGCAATTAACTTGTAGCAGATTAAGTTAGGACTCCACTTTTGCTGCCATTAAAGAAAGAAAAATGCGTAAGGATGAAGCGGACTTCCTGAAGCGTTCCTGTCTGATTTCTCATTAAGATAGTCTTGTCATTCAATTGAATTGTGACTTTGTGTGCTAGGATGATAAGCTGGAGGTCATAAGGTGCTGCTCACGGTGGGCGTTGTGTGTTTTTTCTTGTGAGAAAATAATATTGACAAGCTATTTTTGTGTAAGATGGACATACGGCAAAGTCCAGTTCAGTGAAGCAATGAAGGGGGTGTGACAGGGTCAAATTAAGAACCTTTGCAGGAATTAGAGGCTAGCAAAGTATCTAAATTTAAAATGCTGCATTTCAGCAACATTCACAGAACCTGAGGCGAGTAATCGTTGTAGTAAACACTACACATGAGCGGGGTGGCAAGGTGGTGTAGTGATTAGCACATCCTCCTCAAAGCAAAGGTCCTGGGTTTCTTTCTTCAAGGACTTTATGCTTGAATAGTATATATGGATTTAAGAGAGGACGCCAGACGGTCCTTTTTCATCTGCTTTTGTACCAGCTTTCATATACTCAATTAATTTTACATAGAGTGCCTTTAATCTGTCTCCCCAAATGACAGCCTGTTTTTTCCACCATTGTACAGTAGTAATTCATATTAATAAAACAGCTTTTTAATGTTTATATTTATTAATTAGTTAATAGTGTTCTCACTGAAGGGAGAAGTGATTAAAATGTCAGTACAAGGTAACATGTTTATTGAAGTGCATAGGTAGATCATAAGTCAGAGTCAGTGGTTATATACAACATGTAAAAGGCAGAAGGGTTTTATTCATCACTGCTGAACTGAAAAAAAAAATCATACGAGATACAGATTGCACATCTTCCTTTCTTCCTTTACAGTCATTGCATCCACTGGATCCCTCCAGACTGTTTGGGTGGCAGTCTGCTAACACACTGTGCACTGCAGGTAGGCATTTCAACATTTTTTAAGGGTACCTGTGGTGAATTAGTGTTACTAGCTCTTTAAAACGATCACGTGGGACATCAGCAATTCTTTCCGTCAACATTAGTCCTTGCTCCTTGTCAAAGTACGTGCGAGTGCTCCGACACTGGGCATGCTCAGAGACATGTTGCCTTCCTTCTGTTGGCTGTTCCAGCCTGGTAGTGACGTGAACTCATTGGATTGGCTGGGCTGCGTCAGTGCATGCATCATAACACATTATCGGCCAGTGCTGAGCTGTACAAACATCAAGCGCAGAAATTGGGAAAAACGTTTCCTTTGTGCTCCTACACCAACTGATGACAGAAAAGCCTTGGCAAAATGTTAGCTGCATAAGCCATTTTGAATTTGCCGTAATGCTTGTCTCTGGCAACATTCTCATTTTCATAGTTACTAGAAAGTGGTGTCACACTGTCCCCACAAGACTCCTCCCTCTCTGGTTCAAACAAGTAACCATTTACACCCATTTCCTCCAAATTGCTAGCCACAGTCACTTCTTGAACACATATTTTAATCACTTAAAATGTCGTTCACTGAATAGGTCAGCTTGTTTACATGTGCACAAATTATGCTGTAGGGATGACCAATCCGCTTCAAAATACCAGAACTCTTTAAACGATTATAAAGCCAAATCTTGGCCACTAAGCAAAATATATTTAAACCTTTTGATTTTTCTACAGAAACATTATCAGAGCTGCCTCATTTCTCCAGCCCACACCTGGTGAATAAGTATGCCCTTGTTGAGAATTTGGACTTTTTATACTATCTCCAACATGGCAGGCCTTCCTTTGCATATGGAATATTCATTACTCAGCATCTGGTTGATTCCAGCAGTGCCAAGCTACAGTAAGCATTCTTTGTGATGTGTTAGCATGCTAGTTTGCTTTATACACAATACAGTTTATACTGTACAAGCTAATGAATGATGTAATGATCCTATATCCCCAATGTTACTCATGCATTCAATGTGTCATTCCTTTTTAACATTACTCAGGCTGAGTCGTGCTGTGGAACAGACGTATTTTCTGGGCCTCCTGAATTTCAGCTCAGCATCTATATCTGCAGCATGTGTGTGTTTTTTTGAGTTATTGGGTGTATGCAGTCTGAAACTGAGGATCGACCTTAAGGCACTTAATCTTATCCTCAAGCTCTGGAGTCAGAACTGTGAGGAGAGCAGTAAGGCCTCGCTTAAACAGTCTCTGGGTAAGATCATGATATACAAATATTTTTGTGTTCATTTTGTTTGAGGTGTGTGGGTGTGTTCATTTTGTATGCGTGCAGTTTTAAATACTGTCAAGTGTTAATCTCTTTCTCTTTTCTTGGTTTCAGTGGACAAGGTAAATAAAGTGGCGGCAGGTGAGAGACAGACTCTAGAGGAATTGCTGTTGCATCTGGAGGAGGCAGTGAGGGACAGTGTGGAGAGCAGAGGCATCAGCAGGTTCTTCCGAAATATTTTGATATCATTCTAATGTCCACTGAAGTTTCACTGTGAAAACATTACCATGTACAGAATAATTTAGTAGAAATACAATAAGAATATTCATGTCCTGCATTCTGAGCCCAAAAGATTCAAGTTCTTATTTAATCATGTTAAAGGTCTTCGTACGAGTCAGGAATGGAGTGGGCTCTGCCTGTTCAGTTTTGCCAGCTACATGATCTACCCCTGAGCACCCAGTACCTGCAGGACTGTGCCTCCGATGGTCAATGGCTTAACTTCCTGTTGTTCATACAGATCCACCAATACCCCCCACAACAGGTACCCCAGAATTATATCCAATTACTGTCACTCTCACTCTCTCAACCGTGAACTAAACCACTTATTTTTACTAGGATTGCAGAGAGGCTGTAGCCTATTTCAGCCAACACTGGGTAAAGGCAGAGTACACCCTAAACATCTTGCCAGACAATTGCAGGGCCTATTTCCAATTATATGATATAAATTGTTATGTCTTCAATCCAAAACCTTCCTTATGTGTCATGTAAAGATAAAGAGATCTTATAAACATATACACTTATACACTTAAACACATGCAAACACATATACCTCTATTCACATATTCACACATTTACAGACATACATTTATCCACATATTCACACATTTAGAGACATACACAGAAGGGTGCATGATATGTCAAAGGTGCATGGTGTACACAGGGTAAGAGGTAGAGCATGATGCTAAAATGTAATGATGTTCAAGACCTGCTCTAAACATGAGTGTTGTCCTTAAACATTAAAATTTTGTACTTAAACATGAGTGTTGCACTTAAAGGGTAATATTGCATTTTCCTGGATGATGGTCTGAATGATGCCTATCCAGTCAGTGTATGTGACGGTGGTGGTGGTGGGTTTGCACGTTGAACGGCTTGTGGGTAAAAGCTGTTCTTGAGTCTGTTCGTTTTTGTTTTTAGTGTTCTGTACCTTTTTCTGGAGGGGAGAGGGGAGGGGAGAAAATGGGGTGTCCAGGGTGTGTGGGATCCCTGATAATTCCACTGGCTCACCTCTGAAGTCTGCCAGTGTTAATTTCATGGGGGGGGCAGTGTAGTTCCAATTACCTGCTTTGCCATCCTCACCATCCACTGCAGGGCCTTTCTGTCCTCTGCAGTACCGCTGTTGAACCACACTGTACAGCAGTAGGTCAGGAGGCTCTCGATGGCGGAGCAGTAAATTAAAAAAGGTTATTGTTGTCACACCATTGATGCTGATGCCGGACCTCCTTTCTGAAGGCTGACTCGTCATTATCTGTTATCAGACCCATGACGGAGGTGTCGTCGGTGTATTTGGACGATGGTGTTGCTGGTGTGAATGGCAGAACAGTCGTGTGTGAAGAAGAGGAGGCTGAGGACACACCCCTGTGGTGTTCTGGTGTTCAGGATGAGGGTGGAGGAGATGTGGTCTCCTATCCTGATGTTCTGAGGTCTGTTGCTAAGAAGGTCCAGTATCCAGGTGCACAGTGAGCTCCCTAGGCCCAGGTTGCCCAACTTCTGAAACAGTTTATGTGGTAGTACTGTATTAAAAGCGGAGCTGAAGTGTACAAACAGCATCCTTACCTAGGAGTCACTGCTATCCAAGTGTGTGAGGGCTGTATTAATGGCATCCTCTGTTGACCTGTTTGTATGTGAATCAACATCAGCAGTATATAGTCTTTCAGGCAGCTCACTGTGCTGTTCTTTGGCACTGGAATGATGGTGGCTGTCTTGAGGCAGGTGGGAACCATACATTGCAGTAGCGAGAGGTTAAAGATGGTGGTAAAAACCCCTGCTAGTTGACCTGCGCATGCTTTAAGTTCCCTTCCTGTCAATCCATCTGGACCAGTAGCTTTCCTCACGTTGACTCTGCAGAGGGTGGCTCTGATCTGGTACCATGATCTTTGTCCATGTGGCTTTTCTCTGGGCTCTTTGGTTTCCTCCTAAACTGTAATTTAACATGCAGTTAGTTGGTTTGCCCTGGATGTGATGCTAACCCCTTTTTTACACTCAGTTCTTGGAATGAGTTGAAGTATAACCAGTTAGGAACTGGCAGCTGGTTTGTGTTGGTGGAAAAGGGATATGAGGGTTTAAATGAGGTTGTGAATGAATGAAATGGCTTTGTATGGTGCCCTATGTGTCCCCACTGAGCATTCCAGGAATAGGCTCAGGATGCACAGTGACTGGCATATACATAAATAAGTGAATTAACTCAAGCTTGTTATCTTACTTTGCATAACTATTTAATTAAGTACTTTTGCTTATTTTATGGTGCACTTAATAAGGTATTTTTAGCATTCACAATGCTTTTTTGATGTTACATTTGCTTGGTTCCTTTTTGGACAGGTAAGATATCTGGCAGCCAACTTCAGTCCAGGTCTGCAGGCTCACTTCTTCCTGGCTTTCCAGGCCCTTCAGCTAGTGCCCTCTCAACAAGCGCAGGAAGGCCAGAGAGATCCCCTCTACTTATTTACAAAAGATGAAAGATCAGAAAGCCCTAAGGATTTGTTTCAGATCTTGTTCAATAGCCAGGAGCAACCTAGCCCCTGGCAGTACCTTCTGGCTGAAGCAGTTACACTGCATAATCCACCACTTACAGTGCTGGCTGCTTGTCACCAGGTAGGGGTAATTCATAAGACTTTATACCTGAAAACTTGGAAAAATTACATCTGAGGAGAAATTCCAAAGAGGACAATTGTGTCTTAGATGTGCATGTGCGTATATATGTGTATATCATACTTTAAATGGGATTTTTGTTTATGTACATGAATAATTTAAATCAAACTTTATTTGAATTCTTTTAGGCTGACTGATTCATCTTGTCTTAATTTGATTGACAGGATGCTGAGCTACTACAGTGCCTGTGTGTATGGATACTGACCTCCGTAGATGATGATGTTGTCCAAGAAGCTACCTCCCATATCAACGAAAGTCCAGGCCACCACAGTTGGAACCTTTATGACTTGTCAATCTTGTGGAAGATCCTCCTACAGAAGTGCAAGATCAGACCTCTGATTCGTGGTTTCCAGCTGTTTCAGAGGGTTAGGCACATTGATATTCCCTATTAACATTAAGGCCTACAGGAGACACTGCCATCAATATATGATTTTGCTGGCCTCATTAAATCCTAAAAATTGTTTTGGAATGAATTGGTGTGGTACAAGATGATGGTGTGTATATATACAGGGGGGGGGATACACTTCCCAACTATCTGACCTCTTTTTCCTCTTCTTCTATTTAGGAATCTCCCTTGATCCACATGTTGCAAATGTATGAGCTCTGTTATGACTACAAAAACTACCAAGCAGCTAAAGACAAGCTACTAGAGTTCCAGAAATGTTTGCTTAATGTAAGAAAAATACTTTTTCGTCACCATTGTTTGTGCTTTTGTCAACTTCATTTCAACTTTATATCTCTTATCTGGGTATGTAACTCATTTGGTGCATTTCGTTTGTACTGGGAAGCCAGGACTTGAAATTCATTAGTTAGAAATTGCAATGGGAGTACCCCTGATGTCAGCGTGTCAACTAGGAATATCAGGGGAACCTCATCACCCCCGACTCCAAAGTCTAAGGCGGCTACTCCACTCTTCACCAGAGTAAAAGCTATAGTAGTATACTAATTAATAGCTCTTCTAGTTTATTAAATCTTTTTTTAATCTGTTTTAATTTATCTCATTAAATTACTCATACCCAAAACTGTCCAATTTCTATCAAAGGACATGTTGCTACCCTGTTTGTATGCACAAAATACTGCAGAATGTGTTATCAGCTGGTATGGCTAGCAATGGTTAACCTGGCTAGAACTTGCTGGTTTTGGTTTTCTGACACTGAATCTTGAACATGGACATCTTGCTGTTCATGCACCATCACGAGGCAGTCGAACATACTCAGAGGAAAGCGCTATCTACCCTCTTCCACATAGATGAGCTCACAAGTGATTAGCTAGTGACTGATAGGGCAATGACCTCATACCAGGCCTCTTATCTCTATAGCTTGAGCAGTTTTGCTTTTTTCGGTAGTTGTGGTGTCAAGATTCAAACTTGCAGTTTTTCACTTGCTTTTACTGTCTATGTATGCCTGTAAGCTAATAATTCTATGAGTTTGACGTTTTGAAGCAATCTTCTCTCTTTGTTTAGTTATTAATTTGTTTTATTCTTATTTTATCTAATTTGTTTCTCATATTGTTAATTCTTTCAAAAAGATAAAGGTCTCACTGGGGCATGCTGTTTGCATATGGCATCAATCAGTGACCAGTGAATCTCTCTCATGGAGTTAAATGCAACTAATACACTGCGCTCAAGTCATGTTTGATGTTGTGTAACAGCTGTATACATCACACAGAGATTTCGTCAATCATTATTAATCTTCATCACTCATTTCTACTGGGTCATGGCTCATCCAACTCTGGGCGAAGGCGGGGTTTACCCTGAACAGCTCACCAGTCCATGGCAGGGCCGACACACATGCAACTATTCACACCTATGGTCAACATTGAACAGCCAATTAGCTTAATGTGCATGTCTTTGAACTGTAGCAGAAACTAGAGTACCTGGAGGTAACCCACACAAGCACAAGGAGAACAGGCAAACTCCTTACGGCCATACCACCTTGAGAATGCTTGATCTCATCTGATCTTAGACGCTTAGCAAGGATGTGCCTGGGTAGTACTTGGATGGGAGACCACCTGGGAATACCAGGTTCTCTGAGCTCTTATGGGGTCAGCCATGCCCTAATGGTTAGGGAAGTGGGTTTGGGCCAAAGGTTGCTGGTTTGTTTCCTGAATCAGAAGGAAAAGTGTGGCTGCTCCGTGTGTGTGTGTGAACTTACAGTTTATGTGTGTGCTCTATTTGGATGCCAAATTGCCTTTGTGTGATTAATATAGTATATAAAAATTTAAAAATCCACACAGAATTGTCTTCGCCAAACGCAGGACTTGAACTCTTGATGTAACGTAGACGTACTAACCACTATGCCACCAGTCATTATCATTTGCACTTAAATCTGTACTTATTTGGTTGAAAGTTAAGTCCAGTGAGCTGAACTGGAGCCGGGGCTTTGGGAGTGCAGGGAACTGGTCACTACAAGTGAATAACTGCTTATAAACAACTAGTGTTTTACATGACCCTAACTTAATGAGTCTACCAAATATATCTATTTCCCTCTCTCTAATGGGCTTACTCTTTTTCTTTTTTTTTTTTTTAAGCTGAGGAACAGTGGTAGTGTCCTCGGTCCGGAATGTCTCCCAGTTCAATGGGTGGAAGCTCAGGCCTCTGTGCTGCTTCTCACCTTGTTGCAGCAATGCGGGACACAGTATGAGCTCTGCAGGCTGCTACAACTCCTGGCTGATATGGAGCGTATGCTTAAATCTAATGGTAACCAGTAAGACATTTAAAACTACATTGGGATGTTCCTACCACAACACAAACCTGTACAATTGAATGGAACACAATGAGTGTTGAAGATTTCAACGGGCTCATAACTCACTCCTGTTCTATTCTCTAAAGGTCCTGACTTTAAAAAGCTCAGCCATTTGAGCCAAATTCTGGCAGACACACCTGTGCCTCTGTCCCCTTGCCTTCTGGAGAACTATACCTCGAATAACCTGCAGAGGGAGTGCCAGCGAATGCTTGAAGAGTTACAGGACCTCGCTCTTTTCTCTCAGGCCAGAAAAGTGGCTGAGCTGGCAGGGCTGCCCATTGACCGCCTGATAATTAATGAGGTGAGAGAATATCGATGTGAGGATCCTTGACTGAATTTCTGTTCTCGATTGATTTGAGACTTAGAACTTAAAGCCACATTTTTAATGAGTTACTAAGTTCTAATATTACTGTTAAGTTATTGTGCATATATATTTCCTCATCTTACTCACTGCTATATGTTCATGTACATGTTTCCTTTAACCACTTGAAGCTGTTGAGAGATCTGAAGGTGATAAAGGCGACACGTCAGTGGGAAAGACAGGAGACTCGACTGGCCTTCTGGAGGAAATGTCAAGAGCAGTTTAAGGCAGACGGCATTGGGGCAGAGTCAGCCTGCCTGTTTTTTCTATCCCAAGCAGAGGTCATATTATATTCTCTTCTTTTCTGGATTATTATTTATAAATATTTGTCCACACTAACTTGGGTAAACCTGAAAATATAGAGTTCTATTTCATCCTTACTGACCGCCAGAGGCGGTGCTTCAGCACTGGATATATCCATCTCGCGCATGCGCAGGTCG